>VZRZ01007309.1:511880-535976 GCA_013398175.1 Climacteris rufus
ACCAAAAAAAAGAATGTCAATACTTCCACTGTTTTAAGAAGAAGAAGATCCATGGCCTTTAGTTAGGAGTCTACCAGTGATCCTAATTGATGGAGCCTGAGATAGGCACCAACTTCCAGAGGAGAATTTGCCCTTGTTAATCTCTAGAAATTTCTCTACACCTCCCAGGTGACTTCTGACAGCAGCTGATCCTCCACAGGTGAGGCCAAGCACCGGGTGGGACAGAGGGAGTGACCTTCCCAAGGCTGTGGGAATTTCACACCCTGCTGTGCCTGTGCCTGACCCAGCACCCTTAACATTCCAAGTGTTTTCAGGATCTGTGTCACTTCAGCACAGGGATTTTTTTCTGTTGTGCCCACTGAAAGCTCAGACCTCAAATTACTGAGTTGAAAAAAAAAAAACCAAACAAACAACCCCCTTATTTATTTGTGGAGCTTTGATCCATGCAGTGCTTATTCTTGAAAACCTCTTATCAGCTTCTAGGAGGTAAAATACTATGATAAGATATGCAGATCTCATTAAGCTAATTTTTATCTAATGCTATCTATGCTTTTCATGGAGAATGCAGTAAAAATACTGAAGGGAAGGAATCTCCTTCCCTTTCCTGTAGTTTTTTTTTCAAATTGGGGAGTTCTGAGGTCATATCTGGAGGCTTCTCTGGGGCTCTGTTTGCACAGCAAACACCAATGTTTTATTCTTCAGAGGTTGAGACAGACTGCCAAAGTAAAATTTACTTCTGAGCCTGGTTTTTAATAAAAATATTGAAGTAGAAACATAAAGCTTGGGCAGGACAAACAAAAACAAACACACATAAAAATTGCACCTTTCCTAAAGCGACAAACTAGAATTGATCTCCTGAAAATACAAAAACTGCTCTCAAAAGCAGCTTTCAAACTGCTCCCAAAACCAGACAGTCTTTCAATGTCTTAACACACATTTTAGCTGCTGTGTTTAAATATCTGCTTCACTGATTGTATGGAAATGGAAGAGCCCAAACTTTTAAATTAGTCATACTTAGCTTCTACCTGTTAGTGATGTGTCATAGCTGACTGATGACTGATATGCGTCACGGTTTCCTCAAATAAAAATCATGGAATGGCTTGGATTAGAAGGAACCTTAAAGCTCATCTCATCTCAACCTGGCCTTGGACACTTCCAGGGATCCAGGGGTAACCACAGTTTCTCTGGCCACCCTGTGCCAGGGCCTCCCCACCCTCCCAGCCAGGAATTCCTTCCCAAAATCCCATCTGACCCTTCCCTCTGGCACTGGGAGCCATTCCCTCTGTCCTGTCCCTCCATTCCTTGTCCCCAGTCCCTCTCCAGCTCTCCTGGAGCCCCTTTAGGCCCTGGAAGGAGCTCTGAGCTCTCCCTGGAGCCTTCTCCTCTCCAGGTGAGCCCCCCCAGCTCTCCCAGCCTGGCTCCAGAGGGGCTCCAGCCCTGGAGCAGCTCCATGGCCTCCTCTGGACTCTCTCCAGAAGCTCCACATCCTTCTGCTGCTGCACGGTTGGAGAACATCCAGGTGTTCCTCAGCCTCCCCTGGTCCTTCTGTGCAGGGCTGCTCTCCATCCCTTCTCCACCAGCCTGGATTTGTGCTGGGAGTGCCCTGGCCTGGGTTCAGGACCTGCACTTGGCCTTGTAGAACTTCAGGAGGTTCACACAGTCCCACCTCTCCAGCCCATCCAGGTCCCTCTGGATGCCTCATCCCTTCCCTCTGGCTGTGACCTCACACAGGGGAATTTTTGGCTGTCTGGGCAAAGGCTGTGGGCACCAACTCCCCCTCATTCTCCCAGTGTTTTCGTGGAGCAGGTTCCCCACCTGGGCACACCTTTGCTGGCAGCTCTGCTCCAGCCCTGCCCCAGCAGAAAGGTCTGGGCATGAAAACATCCTTCCAAAAGGCAGGGAGCTCTCAAATGCAAATATAAAATGGAAAGTGTTGTTCAAAGTTCAGAGCTGCCATCCTCCACTTGCCCTTTCCCGAATCCAGTGCAGTCAGGACCTCTCGCTGTGTTAATGTTTTCTTTCCAGAATCATTATAATGAACAACCTTTATAAATAATGCATTTCCTCTACTTCCTTTTGTTCTGTGGGGACAATTCGTTCCCATAAAACATCACAGATGACAGAAGAGAACCATGATTTGAAAAGGTTTAGAAATATTCAAGCATCAGATAGAGATTTTTTCACATAATAATGTATTTGGTTTTTTTGTATTTAATTTAAATACCTACTTAATGCTATTTTGTTATAAAATACTCATGCTGTACATATTAAAAAATTACTGGTCTCAAGCTCATCTCTTTTATACTCTTTCTGTCAACAACCAGACACATTTTGCCTCTTCTTTCCCACAGCCATTTCAAGAAATGTCATTATTCTCCAGTCATAGCCCACAACTTCATTATCGTTGTCAGCCTGCTCCTTGAATATTTATCTCTGGAATTTTCTTTCACTTCAGTGCTACAGAGGGGCTGGAAGGGGTGAAGGTGAAATACAGACCTTTTGTCACCTTGTGCTTTATACTGTGAGGGGTTCATTTAGGAATTGAGGCCTAATTTAAATAGTGGGTTTAATTCTAAATATACAAATACCCCAAATGCACAAAGAGTCCTACTGGCTTGAAAGGTTTAAATTTATCTAAAGACATATTTACTGAAATTTATGAATCATTATTTCTGCCTCAGTTACTTGAAGAGACATTGTGCATGTTTACAACTTGGTGGAAACACACTGATCAAGATTTCTTTCCTCAAAACAAAAACCCAGGACTGCCCATAAATTCCAGCAGCACAGATTGAGTTGTAGTTTTTGAGAATAAATACACAGACACAGGGCTGTGGTCCTTGCAAGAAGGACAGGATGTCACTGTCACCATCACAAATAAGGACAGTACCAGAAACTGAGACAAGAAACATTTGCATATGCAAACCCCAGTAGGGAAAATATTAAAAAATCAAGATCCCTGGTCAGGAGAACAAAGTCTGCTATAAATTACTGGGGAACATTTAAGTTACACAGCACTGACTGTCTACTTTCACCATTCATTGGTCTTGTCTGATTTATCTATACCTGTGTTCCCACTCAGATTTTGAGAGAATTAAGGAAAATAGAAGTACATCTAAAAGCAAAAAATCACCAAAAATGGAACTGATGACCAGAGAAGCTGTGGCTTCCACCCCTGGAAGTGTCCAAGGCCAGCTTGGAAGGGCTTGGAGCAACCTGGGATAGTGAAAGGTGTCCCTGCTCCTGGCAGGGAGTGGAATGGGATGAGCTTTAAGGTCCCTTTCCAACCCAGTTCTGGGATTCTATGTTTCCATGGACTGCAATAAATACAGATGTTCTCACTGAGGCTTCACTCCACCACGCTCAGGTTTACAACTGCAAACCAGGCTTCAACAAAGTGATTAAATAACATATTTAGTAATTGGTAATAAATACAAGCAATTCCAAAATAGAGTTATGTGTACATTTCTAGAGCCATCTGCCATATATAAAGAGCTGGGTGTGTTTGGAGCTTTTTCCCAGAGCAATCTCATCTGTCTTGTTGTCTGCAGCCTTAAAGAGTTGGATGACTAAAACCAAAATCTATAAATAAAGATTTTGTACAGTTTTTAAATTTATACTCTGGAGCTTTTCACATAATACAGCTTTTCTGTATTCTGCAGCTTCCTACATTCTGCTTTCATACTCCACACTAATTCTACCACACAGCTTCTCTGGAATCTGAATCCCTTTCAGACAGAAATGAGAACAAAGGGAGAATCATGGAATCACTGAATACCAGAATGGGTTGGACCTCAAAACCCATTTTCATTCCACCCCCTGCCATAGGACACCTTCCACTATCCCAGGGTGCTCCAAGCCCTGTCCAGCCTGGCCTGGGACACTTCCAGGGATCCAGGGGCAGCCACAGCTTCTCTGGGAGCCTGGGCTGGGGTCTCTCTACCCTCCCAGCCAGGAATTCCTTCCCAATACCCTCTGGCAGTGGGAAGCCATTCCCCCTTGTCCTGTCACTCCAGGGTTAAGGACTTTCCCAAAGTCCCCTGGAGGCCCTGGAGGCCCTGGAAGGTGCTCTAAGGTGTGTCTGGAGCCTTTTCTTCTCCAGGGTGGATCATTGCCATTCATCACCATAATTCTATTTGTTTCCCAATGCAGCTGCTGGATAAAGCCAGAGGCTTTGCAGGGAACAGTGACTTAGTGTAAAGTTCCAGATGCTGAGAGACAAGAGCAGCATCCACCTCTCCTGGAATTCTGACAGCCAGAGCTTGCACTGACAAGGTTCTCTCCAGGATCCAAGGAGCTGGATCCTTCACCACAAGTCTGATTGAAGTGAGCTGAGAACCTCGTCCACAGCACTGGGAAGGATTTCAGGAAAGAGCTCGAGTTAAAACAAAATCAGCTACATGGAAAAAAATGTGTTTGTTTCCAAAAGCACAAGTGTGCTGCCACCCAAAATGGATTAGTGCTGTGTGTGGCAGTCTATCCTGGTGAACTCCAAAGGAGGGTGTGGTGCTCCTGAGGCTCTGGCTGTGTGGAATGTCATGATCCTGGCCAATGAGCAGGGCCAATGAACAGGGCCAACAACCAAAGCAAAACTCTGGAGCACTCTACTTTCCCTGGCTAAACAGATTAGCAGCCAATCCTGCATTCCCTGGCAGCCTGAGCTCCATGGCACCCATTGGTGATGGGAGCACAGCCCTGCTCCTGCAGGGCTTTGTCCTGTGCTCCCTGAGTTCTGCAGCAGCAGGAGCCTGGGCTGCTCTCACTGCATCCCTCTGTGCTCAGAGATCCTGCAGGGAACTCCTCTGGGACTCCTGGTGTTGCCTTAGGTTTTAACCTTTATATTTTCCAAATTCTGTATTGCCTGGCGTGTATGCTGCATAGCCTGTGAGCTGCTGTTCTCTATGGACAGAGCAGGGCCTCTCTGGGCTTGCTCTTCAAGGACACTCACACTGCCCAGGCCCAGCTTCTAAAGGTGGGGAGAGTGAGCTAAGGGAGCCAGGGGGAAATTGCAAAGTTTGAATTGGTGAATTTGTGCTGATAGGCAAATGGACCAAACCTATAAAGGTGTGGAGAACTCATGACTCGCTGTCCATTTTGGGTGATGCCCCAAGGAGGGGGCTTTTTCTGCCCTAAATGTACCTTTGAAGGCCTTTCCAATAAATATCCACCTTTTATTCCCTTACTCCTGACTAGTCTCAGTTTTTGGGCAGCCTTTTCAGGCAACACTGGAGAGCACAGAGATTGCTGCTGCTGCAGCACCCAGGAGGAACAATACCCCAAAGCAAGCAGGAGAGCTCAGGAGCAGCAGGAGCAGGCAGTAGGTGCAGCTTCCCAGTGCTTTGGAGCCAGGAGCCACGGGAGGGAAAAGGTTCTCCCTGCACCTTCTGGGCATGGATACGGTCCCACAGCGGGCACCAGCACATCAGCAAAGGATAAATGTCCCCAGTCAGCTGAGCACACATGAAAGTCACCCCTGCCCTCTGTGCTGCAATGGCTAAGCTGAGATTGCTGAGCCTTTGGGTTCTCCCTGATCCCGAGAGAGAGCTGCTGCCAGAGGCAGCTCCCTCTTTGATGCAGGGTTTGTTTACAGGAACACCTTTTTCCCTGAGCACTGAAGGAATTAAACATCAAAGCCGGTTTCTCTGCTGGCAGTTCCCTTCCCAAGCTGCTCACAGAGCATCTGGGGCTGCAGCTCCTCTGGGATTCCTCCCTCTCCTCCCTGAGAGTCCCTCCCAAACTCTGCTCTGACCAGCAGGTCCTGACCAACTCCTTCGCTCACACAATTCCAAGGAACTCTGCCTGGGCTGTGCAGCCCTGGCTGGGTCTGGAATTATCTCTCTAATATATAAATCAGGTTTTTTTTCAGCAAAACTAAAGACAGGCTTTTATTCAAATGCTGGTGTCAGAGATAATTGCAGAAAAACTAATCAAAGTTATGAAATGATGCTATATTGATAATATTAATTATAGAGAATGGATTGTATAGAATCCATGTGTGGAATCAGTCCAGAAAGACACAGATGCATCATCCTCAACAAAACTGGAGTGGGTACAGTTTTATTTATTTATTCCTTCTTTGAATAACAGGTATTTTGGGAACACCTCTGGAGTTAATGCATCCTGTTACGAAAGAAGTTTTCCTCTCGGATTTTGCACACAGACTCAACCTACTTCCATAATAACTCCAGGAGCTTGTCTCCTCACTCCGTGCCAGATCAAAGCAGAAAGACAGGATTCAAACACAGGAATTTGTTTAGTTTTTTTCAAGATCTTCATTACAATTGTCAAAGAAATAACACCAAGTAACAAATAACCAAATGCCAAAGAAATAACACAAATAACATCCTTTTTTTTCCTTCAAATTCTGAAACGAATCCTTAATTAAATAAATATGTCAGAATAAATGCACAGTATTTTTATTTTTACTTTATATTTGCAGTGTGTTTGCATTCTGTCCCTTTGGCTGCAACTGAAGTTCATGTGCAGCTCTATTTTTTTGGAATGGGGCTCAAACTTCATTCTCATCTCCCAGTAGCTGTTTACTGAATGATAAAGCACTAATATATCAATATAATACTATTATTTTTATGTTCTATAACTTACTCTGCATACAACCTGATACAGAGTAATTGAAATATAATATTTGATTTCAAGAAGGCAACTCCCAAGAAAACAAACAAGAACATCCTTGTGCAGTTTAGAAAGGTCATGTGTGAGAGCACTAAAGTTGCCAGGAGTAATTCTGGGGCTTGGAAGGAGGAAAATTTTTCTCCTTTCTTTACATAGGAATAATAATGGGTTTATCTTTTTCCATGGAACACAAGAGTAAAGATACCACAACAATCTCTTCAAAGTTGCTCTTGAATTCCACAGCAGCACCACTTCTCACCACCCTGCAGTGGCTTTACTGGACTTAAAAATAATTAATAATTTTGTATATTGCAATGTAACACAAAGCTTTCCATCTCACCAATGTGAGTCTGAGCCAGTAGTTCAGTAAAAAAAAAACCAAACAGTTACATCTTGCAGATGGTTTCTGATAACAGCAAAACTCAACAAATCCTGACACCACCTCCACCAGCACATCCCATTACCCCTTCCTTGTTCTATGAGACCTAAGACACAGCATTAAAAAATTCATGTATAATTCCATGAGTGAATTTTCAGCAAAAAAGTTTAAATTTTATATATCATAAAAATGTTAAAATAAGGAATTCGCATCAATTACTTTCCAAAAAAAAAAGATCTCTGATGTTTAGAAAACTTTCTTGTGGATTGTAATCCTGAATGATGCCCTTCACTTGCCAGGGAAACAAAAGCTTTTCCTACTAAAAGGGACATGAACAAATGCCAAAAAAAAAATTTCATTTGAACAAACTTCCTATGTTTTCTAGAAGAAAATACAACTAAAATCTCAATCTGGACCACCTGCCCAGTAAAAGTATCCAACCTGTGAATTGGATCTGATTTTAACAAAACTCCATATCCACCATCAATACAGAGTTCAAAAAAGATTGTTAAAACACCATTACTTTAAAAAAATTAAAATTCTTAATTTCCAGTTGCAACCCAAATATCACAAAAAATTCCATCCCAGCTTTCTGAAACCACCTTCACAAACATTAAAATCATTACTGAGATGTTTTAATCATCAAATTTTTGTATTAGGGATGGCAATTTATAACTTTGAATCTACTACCAAGAGTAGGGAGTTCAGGAGTCATCTGGGTTTAGCCAAATAAGAAAATATTCCAGGTGTTGATGGGATACTTGTGAGCAACTCCCTGAATGCAACTTTAAATAACTGAGTTCAAATTGGGGGTTATTATTAGTACCACTATTATTATTATTATTATTATTATTATTATTATTATTATGAGTAGTAGTTTTAGTAGTATTACTACTATCAACATATAGATTCTATCAAAAACCCTCCAAAAGTCCTTGTAGGAAAATGCTTCATATGTTTAATTCTGGCTGCTCAATAAATAATTTCTTCTTGGGCTCTGAGCAGCCCTGAATTTCTTACTGCTTCTAAACCACACTGTGATTACTCAGCTATGATAAATATGCTGCAATTAAAGCCACACAAATGTCCTGAGACCCTCTCTGATATTTTTAACTTTAGCCACCAAAAGAAGGCAGTTTTAGGGCATGATTCTCCTTAACAGGATCTAGAGTGAGCTCTCAAATGTCACTGACAGTTTGTGCTGGTTTTATTTGGGCTCCCTGGCAAATCTACCAGGCTGAAATAATTTTTTTTTTTTTAAAGAACTAGTACCCGATGCAGTTGCAAGAGTCCTGAAGTTCAGAACAAAACTGGGATTTATTTACTAAACACCATCCAGCCATGCAGAATTAACTTTCAGGATGCCAATAAACACCAGCCTTGGCTAAGAATAATGAGTGGAAATAATCACTTAGTGAGTCTGAACTAGCAGAAATCAGTAAGGATTTTTTTTTCCTTTTTATTGGGTCATTAGTTGGTGAAGAAGCTGTGAGTAGTGGTGGACTTTAATGCAGAAGTTATCAGAGCAGATAAAACAAGTAAAGAAGACACTGCCATAGCTGCTCACCCAATTTCTGTCACAATTGACCAGGAAAATAAACTTGGCCATGTTGCCCAAAATGAAAGGTGCACAGAGAGTTATGAGGGGAAAGAACAAACTTCACCCATCCTCCAGGTCACTCCAGAACTGATTTCCTTTTGAAACACTTCCCAGTTTGAAACCAAACCCAGTAACTATGACTCTGGGGTTGGTGTTGCAGAGCTTTAGAAGTGTTTATTTCGCCAAATTCGGTGACTAACAATGACTCTGATTTCATAAGTGAAGTTTCAAGCTGTTTTAATCAGCCAAATTCTTCTTTTGAACATTTCAATAGAAACACACACGCAGGTTTGTATCTTTTTAATGAGTTTATAGGATTTTACAGTCTTTGAGCCTCCTTCTTAGTTCAGTGGCAAAACTTTAGCTGAGTTCAGTGAAAGCAAATCAATCCACTGGCAGGAAAACTCCCACTTCTAAGGCCCTGCTTTTTCCTGGATTATTGGCAGAAACAGAAACAAGGCTGAGAAAAATTCTCCCTCTCACTGTCAACAAAGTGTTTTGTTCCCAACTATTCACAAGCACCTTTTCAGTGTTGGTTTTCTGCTTTCTCAGCACCCTGTGGTGGCTGCCCAGCCCTGCATCCCAAGTGAGCCCCAGCAGTGGGATGCTGGCCTTGCTGTTTAATCACACTTGGCCCTGCTTTAGGCTAAACCCCCCTGCAAAACTGCTGTGCCCGACTTACAGCCCAGACAAACTGTTTGAACGGGGCCTAAGAGGATTCTGCTTTAATGCTCAGGGGGAATAAGGCTCTTTAATGCAGAAAAAGCCTCCTAATGGAGTCTGGGTGTCAGTCCCACAGCACCCAGAGCTACCTGGGCGCGTTTACACCTCGCTCCAACCCTGCACCTGCTGCTGGCTGTGCCCTTGAAATGCTGCATTAAACATTATTCTCTCACCACACCAAGTGCCAGGCAGCAACATCCAAATTGGAACTGTTCCTTTCCAGCTCCCCAGTTTCCCCAGTAAGCGTTGTCTCCTAAAGTTTGTGTTTCAAGGGAAAGGTTGGAAGCCCCAGTGTTTGATCACACCAAGTCTCCCGTGTTGCAGGTTCACAAAATCACACGTTTTATTTAATGCCTGACTATTTGGTAATTGCTCCTATTCACTCTCACACCAGCTTGAATGATTTCAGCTTTTAATGTGCCTCATCTCATTCTGAGGCACATCAATCCAGGAGGAGATCGCAGCACCTTGAAATACTAATGCTTGTCACACACTTTAATCTCCTCTAAAAAGTCTTGTTCCTTGTGTGCTTAAATCTCTTAATAGCTTTTCCTTCTCCTTAGGTTTTTACTTTTGTGCAACCCATTCTAGTTAGGCTGAAGTTTGTTTAATTTTCATTTCAGTGAAGAGCAGGAGCAATAATCTAAAAGTGTGAATTATTACTGTATTAGTAAAAAGGCAAAATTGCTTTTTCTAAAAAATTATTTTTTCCCCAAGAATGAAACTCTCTCAAAAATGTATCTGTAGGAATAAAATAAACTTTTCACAATGTGAAAAGACACTCAAGAACATACACTTGGTCATGTCTGAGGGTCACTTCACAGTTGGGTATCACAGCTAAATTTCTACCATTATGGAATAGTGGGAGTGATTGACACAGTGCTGCTAAGCACCTCTGAGATTATTTTTTTATTCCAGACTCATTTTTATTCTCTTGTCTATTTGGCTAGAAATGATTACCTGGTGTTGTTTAATCTCCTTGCACCGCTCCTGCTCTGGAATTCACACTGCTGATGTTCCTACGTGGCACTCACAGTGGGAGGTGGGATCCTGACAAATCCAACTGCAGCAGAACTGATTTCTGCCATTTTCCTTCCAATATTCCAGCAAAAATCTAATGGGAAAGAACTGCTCCGTGAAGAAAGCCTGTAGGACTTCCACAACCCCCTTGGAGATCAGCCACACCCCTTGGGACAGCATTTTAAGGCTAAATTAACACCATCTGGACAACAGCAACAGTTGTTAAAATTGTGCTCCTCTGCTAAGCTGCTGCTGTCACATATCCACTTTTTTAATCCTTTGCTCATTGCTCAGTCCACAGTTTCAGACTCCTCAGTGTTCACTCAGACCTTCAGCTATCTCCAGGACACACAGAAAAAAAACTGTCAGTCAGTTGCTCTGTCATAAATAAAAACTCCCAAAAATTTAAAAAAAAAAAAAAAAAGAAAAGAAAGAAAAAGAAAAAGAAAGAAAAATCAAATTTATCTCCTATGCAAAAATTTTAAACAATCTTTTATATTTGGGGTTTTATCACTCGTTGTTATTGAATATGCTTAATAATTGTCCCCAATCTTAAAGACAACTACATTTCAGTCTTCTTTATTTTAAGTGAATGATGCTTGATGACTTGAAGTGCTCTCACACTGCACATCCTACTTACACAGCGTTTTAGCAGCACCAGGGATGGGGCAGGGTCAAAATATTGTCTTGTTTTAGTCTGTCAAAATACTCCTGGAAAGAAACATCTCTGATACATTAAAATATTGATGTGAAATCTGTCTGTTCAGCGCTCAGGCACAGAACTGACAAACGCAGTCAGACTCCTCCTGGGTGTCAATCAAATTCAGGATGAATGGAGCCATTCAATGAGAGAGCACTGATCCAGGAGCAGACAGGCAATCCCACCTTGCTATCCAGTGAATTCTGCCCCTTTTCCCTTCAAAACACAGGACAGGCCTGTCCTTACTCTTTTCCACAGTTCCTCCTTTTTTCTTTCAAAGCTCTGAGGCAAAGGGGATTAAAATCAATACCTGGGCTGACAGGTATTTATGAAATGTCATTGGGGCAGTGCAGGAATCCCACTCTATTCATCAAAGAGGACACTTCATTTCTCTCTCACAATGTTTACTCAAAAAAGGTTCCTCTGCCAAGGTGTTGGAAGAGTACAGTCTTTACTCCTATTTTGTGATAATTTCTGAGGAGGTTTTCAACTGGGACAGAGGGGTTTTTTCAAAAAATCTCAGAATGGTTTGGGTTAGAAGGGACCTTAAAGCTCATTCTGTTCCACCCCTGCCATGGGCAGGGACACCTTCCACTATCCCAGGTTGCTCCAAGCCCTGTCCAGCCTGGCCTTGGACACTTCCAGGGATCCAGGGGCAGCCACAGCTTCTCTGGGCACCCTGTGCCTCCTTCCCAGCCAGGAATTCCTTCCCAATATCCCATCTGACCCTGCCCTCTGGCACTGGGAGCCATTCTCTGTGTCCTATCACTGTTTGCCTGTGTAAAAAATCACTCCCCCACTATTTTTATGAACTCCCTTCAAATACTAAGAGTCCACAATGAGGTGTCTCCAGAGCCTCCTCTTTGCCTGTTTGACCTCTGTACACAAATTCTATAATTAAGACCTCACCAAGCACTAAAGTGCAGCTTAACAAGCACCTCGATGAGTAGACTGAGTTCAGGTAACACCTGACCTGGCACATTCTTCTCCCCAACCCAACAATAGTCAGTTCTGGAGCAAAACCTCTACTTCCTTTCAATATTTTCTGGATTTTGTGGGAAGGGAGGGAAGTTCAGCATTTCCTGAGTGTATGCTCCAACACCCATTCACATCCAGGGTTTCTCTTCTCCTCTCACTGTTCAAACAGGAGCAGGGGCAATTCCAGAGCTTTAGGAGGTAGCTGTCAGTGTCCACCCCTGGCAGGGGATGGAACTGTTTATTCCCCCCTGAATATGTGAGATTTCAGCAGAGCCACACACAGGGGACCAGAGCAGTGTCACGTGTGTCCCCAGGCAGGGCTGGCTGCCAGGACCTGAACCTGTGGTTCCAGAGAGTCTACATGTCCGTCTAGGAAATCCAACCTGCTGCCTGGAGCATGAAACCATCCCCAATTTAAAACTTGCAGCCTTATCCCTCTGGAATGTCTCTTCAGATGGGTGGAATAGCCAACCATGCTGGATAAGCACATTAACTGGATGCTTTCACTAAAACGATCAGAAATAAAATAACTCTGTTGACATTTAAATCACCCGGATCTGCCTGCAAAGGCAACGCTGCGTGGAGATGGAACAGGAACTTGGATTAGTTCCCTGTGTTCCCACATCCACTCACAACATCCATTCACATTCCAGAGGTCACCTCTGCTGTAGGAAGGCAGTTCAATTAAAAAGTTGAAGGAGGGGTTTGTCACATGGAAATGTGGCCATATGGTCAAGATAAACGTGGATGTGATTCCATGTATTCTTTAACAATTAATTAGGAATATTGCTCCCACAAATCACAGAACTGGAGTGGCTGAGCAGAAAATGAACAATATCAAACATTTTTTTAAAATCACCAAATGTTCATTTTTATGAAGACTATTGAAGATTGCAATGATGAATTGTCAACGAAAATATTTTATTCTTTGTCCCAACTACCAAGTGCCTTTAAAGATCTTTAAATCACTGGTGATTAACAGCTGCAATAACTATAATTGGGTCACTGCAGCTTTAATCCCCACTTTCACACCTGAATCTCAACAACAGAAAATAAATTCAGAAATGAAGCAGCAAAACACACCTTACTTTTCTGAAGCAGTAGCACTGTTCTAACCCTCCAGAGGTAATTACTATCCTTAATAACACCAGATGTGATTGAGGCTTTTAACAAAAGGAAGGCTGCCTTGGAAGCCTCTGCCACGACTCAGAATGTGACTGCTACAAAAAATTGTCAGCCAAGGAATAAATGTGCTTTATTAATGATAGGTACATGAGGGGATGTGCAAACTCTGCCCAGAAAGGGTTGGGAAAGGTTAAATTCCTCCACTGTCAGATGGAGGAAGTTGCTCAACAGGCCTCAGCCAAGGCTCAAGGGAAGGACTTGCAACCATGACCTCAAAAACAACAGGTTTGACAGAGGAGGGTTTGGATCAGGGTTATTTGTGGATGGGTTTCCTAAATATTGAGCACCAATGTTTCTAAACATTCTTGTTTTAACAATGGCTCTTTCCACATCCAGTGTTGTTGGATGCTGCAATCAACAATCAAAGCATTAAGCTACAGTTATGATATTGAAATTACTCAAATCAGGCACAATTTATCAGGCAAAATAATCCCATTTTTTGTACACTACCAGTTCTCACATTTCCTGTCGAATAACTCAGGGAACCATGTGCATTTTTATTTCAGCACTGGGAAAGGGACTGCTGGTGTGCAGTTCGGAAAAATCAGGGATGTTCAGACATGCCTGCAATAATGGAGCAACTCTTAGTGAGTTTTTCCCAGAGGATTTTGCCTAACTCAGGACCAGGTTGGTCTTCTGTGTTTAAGACGTGGAGCAAACCAAAAATCACACACTCAGAACTAAAACAGTATTGCAAAAATTGCTTCAAACGATGTCCCCTCCAGACAGTAGTTCATGCAAGCACAGTACACCTGTAAGGGTGTGATCAAAAATTAGGAACATCCGTGTATCCAGGTAACAGTCCCAAAAAGAAAATACACCTGATCCTCAGAGATGCTCTGTAGATTGTTTTGTATTTTGAATTTCTAAAGCAAATACCAAAGCTGTGATTATGATCTGCTAACCACTTTACTCCTTGGAATGGTTTAAAAACCTAAAAGTCTGAACAGAAACCATTAGTTTGCCTGGGATAGTTTCCCCTGAAATTTTTAAAGACACATTTTTTTTAAGGAGGAAGATATTAGCAAATAATAAAGACATTGAAAATTAACCTTGCAAAAAATTTCTGCTGAAAACTCTGCCCATTAGGATAAGGCTGTGCCAAGACCAACAGCGGGGAGTGCTCCCAGGGGAGAAATGAGCTGCAAGGGCTGGACCTGGACAAGCTGCCCTTTCACTGCACTGCTGTTCAGATGTGTGGAATGTGCAGGGAAAACACAGAAAAGTTTATGGAGGATGAAGGAAGATTGTGTTGTGCTATTATTTATTATGCTACAATGCTTCCCTCTTTCTTGTGATGTTCCTGACCAGTGCTGCTCACTGGAATGAAGCCATGGCTTCTACCCATCTTTGCATTCCTTACATTTTCATATTTTCAATAATTATTCCCAAATACTACAAGAGGTACTGTAGAAAACCCTTTCTATTTCTCTCTGTTGTGTAGAGAAAGACATAAATAATTTTAAATTATTTTTAAATAATAAAGGAAGTCTGGGACAATCTGGGAAGGGAACAGGTATTTCCTGAATGTGTCAAGCACCACTGGCTTCCAGAATTTGTCCCAATTCATCTTTTCTGTCTTAAAAAGAGATAAAGAGAAAGGAAAGCTCTTTGACACAAAAAAATACAGGATCATAGAATCCCAGAATGGTTTGGGTTGGAAGGGATTTTCAAGCTCATCTCACTCCCTCTGCCATGGGCAGGGACACCTTCCACTATCCCAGGCTGCTCCAAGTCCCATCCAACCTGGCCTTGGACACTTCCAGGGATGGGGCAAATATCAGAAACATCAGAAGACACCATTCACTAGAAAAAGGGACTGTAAGAATGTGAGAACAGAAGAAAATTCAAGAAGGGACAGAAATAGAAGGAAAGTTGTACAAAAAGTGAAAATGAAGGACCAAGAGCCTCAATGAAGCATTGATTGAGGGAGAATTCCTCTGGGAATGATCATCACACGATTGAGGAAAGGAAATCCTAACAGAGCTGATTGAATCCATATTCCAGGCAATATATGTCATACATACACCAAATATTTTCCAAGTATAACAGCACAGGTCACAATTATGTTGTTCAGTCCATGAAACAAAATTTAATTTTTATATTAAAATCCACAAAGCCCAATGATTGTTGTGCCTTCAGTGGTCAGTCTGAATTCTCAGCAATTCTCCCATTTTCACTCTTTCAGCACTCTCAGGCTCTACTACAAATTGTGTGATTATAAAAAATGGGCTCAGAACTTTTGTGTCGAGGTTTGGTTTTTTTCCAGCAGGAAAACACCAGCAATCACCAAGCTTTTCCACAAAGAATTCAGCTCAAGTCAAGATAGATTTCAACTCTGACACAAAAAAAAAGCAGGGAAACAGATTAGCTGGCAGCTTTTTAAGCAGCTGGCAGGGAATAACTATAAATTCACTTCTCCCACTGGCTCACAAGGAAATTTGCTTTACTGATTACTGGAAAGAGACTCATAGGGGAGGTTGGTGCAATCAGAACATTCTGTGGAACAGCAGCACTTCAGAGTTTCAGAAATCCTTGCACTGAGATTTAAGTCATGTGAACACCACCTTATTTCCTAATGATTCCTTTGAAACTTAGGATGGAGTTGTTTCAGAAGAAATCAACTTATTCAGTCTCACATTTCTCTTTTTTCCTAAAATATTTCCCACCAACGGCAGCCCATTGTCCGTACCAGCCACACAGGTGGGATTTGCAGCTTCTTGCTGCAAGACACAATGGCAAAATGAGAATTTAACAACTTCCCAGCTTGTCAGGTGTGTGAGTACAACCCTGATATTTCCAAGGGAATAAACGTGCCCAGGGAGACGCTCCCACTCTTAATCCCCCTGATTGTGCCAAGGTCACGGAGGGAAGGCCAGGTCAGTGCATTAAGTCCTGAGTGCCAGTAATAGCTGCTCTTGCTCTGAGATGTCACTTTGCATTTGTCTGGAGAAGTCAGGAAAGGAGTTAAAGACGCCCTGATGGAGGTGATGGGCAGAGGGTGCCATTTGTAATCAGTAAATTGGTTTACAGGAGCAAACTTTCTGTTAAATGGGCTCGCAGAATTAGAGCAACATGCAAGGAATGTAATTTTACCTCAGAATTATTCTGTCCGCAAAGAATTTTCCTCATGGAGGGCCTGCTTTTTTGGGGTTTTACTGAGCTCAGACCCATGTTCTGGGCTTTATCTCAGAGGTGAAGTAATAAGTAAACACTATAACTGCAATTAAACAGGGAAGGCAAGAGCCAGGCTACCAAGTACTGTCCCATCCCTTCTCCTATTTTCCAAAGAAAACAATGGGAGTGCTTATGCCTCTTTTCCTATGAACATTCAACATAATTTTGACATTTAAATCTGTCTTAGGCTCCTTTAAATCACAACATTATCAGAAGGCTTCAAAATCTGTCTTAATAAAGTAATTTCTTTTTCATATGTTTGGGTTTGTTGGGGTTTTTTAAATCATCCTCGTTGTGCAATGTGGTGAAATGTCTGAATTCCCAGCATTTCTTTCAGTCTTTACTTCCTGGGAATGTACATAAGAGGTGAAAGAATGGAAAGAGCTGTAGGATCTCTGGTCATTGTAAGGTCTAAAGGCCTCAGAAGTGGACATTTTGACTATAACCAGAAGGCTGCAGGATGCCAAAATATTCCCATCTCCAGCATGAATAATATTCCAGTGACTCCTGCTTTTCTCAGCAGCATCACAGACTCTGTGCCCCTCATTTTGTCAGGTGGTTCAAACCAGGCTTCCAAATTTTTCCAAGTAAACCTTCCATCAGTACCTTCTTCCCTCCAGATTTCATCCCCACGTCCCCATCTCTGGACTAATTAAAGCTTTCCCCACCCTTGATTACAAATGTTAGAAAGGACACAATTGCTGGCAAGCAAACCCAGCAGAGCAATGTCAGGGCTCCAAACAGATCTGCACAGCTTTAAACCACAGAATCTTTTATAACACAGAGCATGGCCAGGAATGTTATGAGAGTTCTAGCAGATACATTTAATAAATTAACTAACATATGGATTTCATAAATAACACTGTGAGATATGAAACTTTGTGATGTCCAACGTGCACAAGGAGGCCTGCAAAGAAACCCCAATGTTCCAGCACCCCAAATTCCTGTTTCCCACACCCTCCACCACTCCTGCACCCCTTCCCTTCAACCCCACCCTCCCCACCCGAGCACTTTTGGATGCACCTCCTCAACTCTGGTTCTCAGCTCTCAGACCCCTCTCCCACTTCCCCACTCTGCATTTCCCATCTATTTCAAATTCTTTCCATCTTCCCACAACCTACATTGGGCAGAAGTTGCCTGTGAGTCTGGTCACTTTTGGAGTAAAATCACATTGAGAAAGATAACTGTTTGCAAGGTCATTATCAGTTTGTTACACCCTGGTTGGTGGAATTGTTCATTGTAGAGGACAAATTCTGCATGAGAGCCTTGGTTATCCAACACCACTTCCATTGTGGAAGACAGGACAAGTTGCAGCCTTCCCTGGAAGCTGTAAATCATCCCATCCCAACAGCCAGTTGAGAGGGACTGAATCATTTTTCTGATTGCCCACATCTCCCACAGAAAATACTGGGGAGAAAAGGTGATTAGTATTCCAGTTAATAGAGCCCAAAGCTATTAGTAATAAATCCATTAGAACTTTTAATTAAACCCCCGAAACTCATCAGGCAAAATCCGCCCCATACAATAAAATAAATTTATAATATCAGGAATAATTAGCAATGCATCCTGTAGGATTAAAAATCATTAAAATAATTACATTTTGAAGTATTTTTAAATAGGTAATAGACTGCTGCAAAGACACTAATAAAATTATATTCAGAACCTGTAGGCTACTGTCCAGGCAGGATATACTCTGAGTGTAGTCTAAAATAATG
This sequence comes from Climacteris rufus, assembly GCA_013398175.1. Taxonomy (NCBI): domain Eukaryota; kingdom Metazoa; phylum Chordata; class Aves; order Passeriformes; family Climacteridae; genus Climacteris; species Climacteris rufus. The sequence goes on from VZRZ01007309.1 coordinate 529,988, forward strand.
AACTCACAAGTAATTAACAAGTAGCAGGCAGTGGATAATTACTTTTAATGATCTTGTCTTCTCGAAGATAACAAAGATTGGGGGCCCCTTTGAGCAAAATTTGGTGACAGTCACACTTGGTGTGTTGCCCACTGGTCACAAAATCCAAGAAGATTTTCTAAGTAGATTACAAGGGCATACAAATAGCCTGGAGCTCAAAATTCCTATTTAGGAAAATACAAAATCAATAAAAAGTCAGTTGTCTGGGGTGATAAGAACTGGATTCACCAGCAATTGCCAAAATTCACATTGGACTCAATCAAAATTTGCCCAAAGAAAGCATCCTCCAAACACCACAGGGAAAAAGATTCTGCAGGATAAATTCCTGAGTTGATTGGAAGTTTAGGGGATTTTACTCGTTCTCTGCTTCCAGAATTTCTGTAGAAAACATGCAAAAGCCTGAAGAAAGGGAAAAGAGTGATACAGTTTCCATGAACTGACAAGTTTAGACACAGAGCTCCAGATTTCCAAAGATGCTCTACTCCACTCTACACTCTGGCTCTTTCCCAAGCTTTAGCTGAGCAGGATTTATGTGAACTCCTGGTATCTAAACTGCTCCACCCAGCCCAAATCTGCCAAAATGTTGGTTCATAAACAACCCCAGTTAGAGATGGATGGAGCTTCATGAGGGGGGAAAGGAAAGCTCCATCCTGAAAATCCCCCAGTAGGAAACATCTTCCTGGAAAAATCATCAGGTGCAGAGGAGCATAAGTAGTTTATCAAAATTAAAGCTTACCTTGAATTAAAATATGAAGAAACCAACACTACATAGACAAACTGTACCATCAGTACCAGCTGAGATGAAATTACACCACTTAAAAAACCTCTTTGTACAGCACAAAGTCTCCAAAACTCCAAGCCCAGAAGCAACGCTTTGCTTTGCCCAAAATAAAGATTTGCTTCAAAACTCAATTTGGCGTTGAAAGAGAACCACTAATTTCTAAATTTCAATTTAAAATTCCAGAATAACATAATAGCACTGCCAAAGCTGAGTGTGGTTAAGCATTCTCAGGTGTTTATCACTTCGATTTTCTGTAAGCAGAACATCAGGCCTTGGACACTTCCAGGGATGGGTCAGCCACGGTTTCTCTGGGCATGACCACCCTCACAACAAGGAATTTCTTCCCAATAGCTCAACTATATTCCAACCAACAAGAATGACCATTTTCCACACCATCCACTGGTGTTTCCTGGGTATCCATCCACGACTGAGTCCACATCCTCGTGCAGTTCACAAGTGCACACACAGAGATTGAAAATAAACACGCAGAATGTAAAACACAGTCATTAAAGGCAAATGTAATGAACTCTCATGTCTAGACTATTCCACAAAGACTGGCAATAGGCTGGATTTTGAGCTCTTTTCTGATGTGTCCTGGAATAAAAAGTAACCAACATAAAAATGAACGCTAAGGAGAAAAATAATCCCTCAGAAGATGTGGCAGTTTTAAGGAAGAATGATAAAAAATGTTTTTAAAAAGAATAAGAGAGAAGGCAAACTGACAGAACAAGATGAAAAAAAAAAAAACCTTCAGCTTAGAAAATCAGCAAAAGAAATTTATCTGAAATGCTTCTGCATGAGAAAAATAAAATAAATAAAAGCCATTCATCCAGGTAGTGGTGAAGAGCAGCTCTAGGAGTGAGCAGATGAGTTTGACAGTGAAAATAAAACTGAAATGATAGAAACTTGCATATGCTGAGGCTCCAAATGAGGATTAGCATTACCAGAAGGATTTAAATTAATGACAGGAGATTTGTGGAAGAATAAGAAAAAATTTAAGTGAGCAGGGACAAATGAAAAATCATTAGAACTTTGAAAAAACTCAGATATAGACAGCATAGCTTAACAGAACTCAGAAAAACTGGGGGGAAATGAGTCCTGCCTATGCATTTTTCAATGGTATAAATATTAGTGCTGAAATTATATTTAATTCCCTGGAGTTCTGTCATTGGCTTATGGGGCAATGACTTGACTTAGAAGTAGGAAGGGAGAAATTTAAGGTACAATTAGAAAGTAGCTTCAAGTTTGACTTGTTAATTTTGTTGACAGTGGGGTATTTTGACCTGACAAAACTACAGAAAAAAATTGTGGAAGTTCAGCACATGTGGTACTTCAAACGGCCCGGGAAACACATGGCAGGTATAGTCCTACACTGTCAGCTGAACTCAGCAAACCTCTGGGGTTTGAAAATTCTCCAGTTGTCTGCAATGATTTAAAAATTCAATAGAGATCATCCAGAGACAAAGTTGGTATCCCTCAGCATGAATTCCAATAATAATCACATCCCCATCATGGGCTCTGTGCTTGTGTCCATCCCTTTTCTCTATTTCCCTAGTTCTGAATCAGCACCAGATTCTGTTTCTCCATCCTCCTGGGTGGATATTGAGCTGGAATTAGACAGCAGCACATGGGACAGCCTGATGGAAACTCTTCATTATCAATTCTGCAACAGAGTTCTGGAAGATCCCAGCCTTTTATTGGGATGTGTCCTCACATCACAGCAGAGAATCTTTGGGAAAAGCCTCTAAGACCATCCAGTCCAACTTGTGATCATCCAGCCCAGAGCACAGAGTGCCACATCCAGACATTCCCTGAAAATTCTTGGTGCACAGGCCTGCAGGTGAATATTGGCTAAAGTGCTGTCCCAGCTGGAGTTTGGGCCCCTAAAGCAACAGGAGTGTGACCTCAGGGGATGTGCTCAAACCAAGGTGCTCTACAAGAAGCTCATGCTCTGGAGCTCCCTTGCTTCCAGCACTGGAGATAACTCCCGTGGAACTGCCCTGCTCCTTGGAACAGATGTGCTCTAATTACTCTTTTTCAACACAGAACCTGATTTAGAATCTGAGATACCCATGATGATGTTTGGTATCAGGGCACTTTCACTGCAAAATGAGCAACAAAGCCCTCCAAACCAGCAGTCCCTCAGCCCTGTGCAAAGGATGGGAAGTTTCCTCCCCTGATCCCAGAGGATGTGCCAGAGTGAGCAGAGGGAAACCAGCATTCAGAGGCAACATGAGACAGGTGGGAGGTCTGGAGGAGCTCCAGAACTCAGGAGCAAAGCTGGAACAGCACCCTGACAAACATACACAGAGTGGAATCACAAGTGCTGTTATTATTTCTATAGGTACAGGACGCCCGTGTCCTTCCCAAGGAACAATTCCTGTTTCCAGGCACTTCTGCCATTGGATCAAGTCTGGCCATCTCAGGGACTGGAGAAAAACAGGCAGTAATCGAGCTCAGTGTGGGATTTTTATACTTAAAGCAGAATTATATGGACTTACATCACCTCTTCACCTGAAGCAGGCTCATATTTACAACAATGGTGTGAAAGACACCCGGCCATCTGGGATTTTTATTGAAAGAAAATACCAAGCCATAAGAAGCAGCTAATACTCACTGCAGCAGCTGTGCACTGTCTCCAAAGAGAATTATGGGACATGCATTGGATGCATGGCATTGCTTTGTAAGGAGCTGATTAGATACAGTTTGGTAAGGAAAAAAACTGTTATCCAGCAAATAAACAGGAGGGAACCTGGGGGTGTTCAGCATCACACATTTTCTTGTATTGCAAATGTAGGGTAATTCCACAAACTCTTTTGTTAGTTATTGTAGAGGTAATTAATTCTGGCTATAGAACAAGCAGTGAAGCTAATTACAGACAGAAAGTATCTAGAAAATTAATTTTAAAACATTACTAAAGGCAGCTGACCATTTATTTTTAAAGCTTTTAGGAGCATCTACACCTGAAATGAGGAGCCTAACAGCATCTAGCAAAAACGTCTCTTGTGAAGAATATAATTTTTAAAAGTGAAATTCACAGTGTGAGTGCATTTAAGATGTTATCTTACAAGTTCTCAAGCTACTCCTGACACATATGGTACAAATTCTGTTGTCTTTGAAGTCATAAGCTGACTGTGACACTGGAAATATACTGAGGATTTAGTTAAATACCAGCTCTACCTACACAAAATTGTAGAAAATACCAATTATGTCCAACTTTTGTTAATTATTTATACTTATCTAAGGTGTCTGAACCAAAAATGAAGAAGTTGTGTTGCTGGAATAAAATTCTCAATTTCTGCTGGCACCACATTTAACTCCTGCACAAGCATTGTAGCTGTAGGTGAGGAAAAATTATGTTACACCCCTTGTGACAGAGTTAAAAACTCAGCCCCAATCATTTAATATCCGACACAATCTCCACATTCTGACTTTTTATAATGCACAAAACCTTTTCTGGTGTAATATTTTACACACCCTAATGAATGAACCCAATAACACGTGCATATATTGTCATTGAGTTCTACCATCCTCATTCTTCCCTGTCAATAGAGGGAAAAGATTATTCTGTGGGATGGATTCTCCGAGTTTTTGAGACCTTTTTTAACAGGCAGATCACAACTTGTAAGAATGGAGGATGCAGATTGTTGTTTAATCACAATAGAAAAGTGAAATTAATAGTAATTCTCATTTACATGCAGAAACACCATTATTTTTGTACATGAGGATGCCTGGTGCTTACAAATTATCTTGGATGGCAATTTTTGTTCACACGGCACTTTTCTAAAATTGAAGAATTAACAAATGTGAACAAACAACCTGCAATAAACAAGTGACTGTTCTTTTCTTACAAAGGTTTTCTACATCAGTGGCTTGAAATAATATGGATGCTATTTCCAGCCACTTAAAAATAACTCCTAGTGCAGTATTTTCTTGTTACTATTGAGGGTGGGAGCAAGAATAGCTTCCCAAAAGAATATTTGGCATAGGAACAGTGTGCTATATTTTTTTTTAATAAAAGATCTCATGACACACAGGCATCTGCAACTCAAGGGCATGAAAATTCAGCTGGAACCCTCACACAACAAAATGCACCTTATATCCCCCCAAATTCTTGATACGTAAAGAATCATTGTAAAGGTGTGGGATTAGAAATATTAAATGTACTGCAACAAGTTGATTTATAATAGCAAATAAAAACATTCTGTCATGCTATTAACAAACTACTAAGTGTAGTGTTTACTGCCATGAGGCATCCATCAGTGCAAATAAATTTCTGCCAGTAGATCTTTATTGGGACCTGCCAGACTATTTCTACTTCAACTGTTTAGATCCTGGCCTGGTGCAAAATAAAAGAACTCAGTCACAGCATTTCTTTGTTGCAAACTTACAGAATTAAAAGGAAAACAAACTGCACCGGCATTAATTACTTGATGGTAAATTAAGAAGCGCTTTCTGGCACTCTTCCTTCCTACCCCAGCACTAAATTGTTCCCAAGAATGTGAGCAAGCCACTGCTGAACCTTCTGATCCACCATAAAGCTAAAAATGTTGTCAGGATGCCTCCCAGAGAGTGGCAAAGAGCTGCACTCGTGGTCACACTCAGCACCCAGGAGTGACTCCCTAAGGACAGCCCGGCTTAAAAAAGAGCCAGAAAGAAATAGGAAACTGCTCCAAACCCCAAAAGGCTGCTATGATCTCACCCTTCATTTTAAGAGCTCCTGTAGTAGCAGCAAAGAGAATATTGGGACTATTTTGGCCCCAGCTATGCACGGGGGGTTGGTTTGCTGTCTACAGGGAACCTCTGCCCTGTGGGAACGGCTTTGGAAGTGACCCAGTGCCACAGGGAGCAGTGACAGCACTCAGCAGGGCCAGAGAGCTGCCATGAGCTGGGAATCATTGCCGTGGAACCACTGACAGCTTCCAAACACTGCAAAAAAGCAGATGTGGCTGTAGTTCAGCCTGTCTGTAGTTCCCCAGTTTGGCTGTAGTTCCCCAGTCTGGCTGTAGTTCAGCCTGGCTGTAGTTCCCCAATCTGGCTGTAATTCCCCAGCTTGGCTGTAGTTCAGCCTGTCTGTAGTTCCTCGGTCTGGCTGTAGTTCCCCAGTCTGGCTGTAGTTCCTCAGTTTGGCTGTAGTTCCTCAGTCTGGCTGTAGTTCAGTTTGTCTGT
>VZRZ01007309.1:536530-559389 GCA_013398175.1 Climacteris rufus
CCCCAGTCTGTCTGTAGTTCAGTCTGGCTGTAGTTCAGTCTGTCTGTAGTTCCCCAGTCTGTCTGTAGTTCAGTCTGGCTGTAGTTCAGTCAGTCTGTAGTCCCCCAGTCTGTCTGTAGTTCAGTCTGGCTGTAGTTCCCCAGTCTGCCCTTCACACCCCATTTGCCATTGAAATACATCAGTAGATAACATTTTTCCCTGAAGTTGTGCATTCTCCAGGCACATTTTATGACAGAAACTGTGAAGTGTTTCTTTTGTACCTGTGCTGGGACTGGTGGAGCTCAGGAGAGGCAACACCTCCCTTACTGTATCCAGGTGAATCCCACCAAACACTGACTCAGGTTGTGGAATCATGGAATTGTTAATTTGGGAAATACCTGTAAGATCAAATCCAACCATCACCAGTGTTCACCACAGTCCATGGCCCCAAGTGCCACATCCACACGTTTTTTGAACACCTCCAGGAATGGTGATTCCACCACTTTTTCAGGAAGCCTGTTCCAATGCTTCACAACCCTTTCCAGGAAGGAATTTTTCCTAATATCCAAGCTGAACTTCCCCTGACACAGTCTGAGGCCATTTCTTCTCGTCCTGTCACTTGTTACCTTTGGGAAAAGTTTATTTTGGAAAAAATTGCTTTGGAAACACAAAACTGATGTTGTAGACCTGCATTTTCTTATAGAAAAAGGCAGCTCTCAACTTCATCTTCTATTTTTAACCCTTATTTAACAATTCAGAATATTTATATTATTAAATAATAATTCATAATAATCATGCTAAGTCTCAATGATTCAAAGACATTTTTCATTTTAATAAATTGCATCCTGTATCTAGTAATTATTGATGTTAGTGACCCTAAATTCCTCATTGAAAAAAGCTGTACAGAATTTGCAAGGAAGAGAATAAAGGTTACATCAAGTGATATAATTCAGACAGAGGAGAAAGATTTGAGAGATTTGGGCCTGAGGAAAGCCCAAAGCCCTTCCTCAGGTCAGAAATAAAAGTGTCAAAGAATTTTTCTATGGCTAAAAGTGTGTTTTTCTGATTGATGGCACTGAAGATGAGATTTTGAAGCATAACAATTTGAAAGTCGATCCATTTTGGTGATTGACTTCTCAGGAATGACAACAGATATTCTAAAGGGATGAAAGGGGAGGACTAAACTGGTACCTCACCCTGATTAGTAAAGTACAACAAGGAGCAAACCATGAGCAAGTGAGAACTACCAGGAGACATAAAAGTTGCTGTGCTAAGATGTTTGGAAGCAACAAAAAACACAGAGAGTCAGCAAAATCAAAATTCAAGTCTCCCACCCCTTAATTCAAAATTGTATCAATGGACTGTATCAATAATTTAGACACAGCAGCAGTTACAGGGAATAACAGAATCTACTACAACATTCCTAGAGCAGCCTTTGGAATCTTTTCTCCATGGACCAAAAATATTTCTCATTTCCAGAACTCAGGAGAAAGACAGCGGGCCACTATTGTATTTTTTTTAAGTTTTAGAATAATGAGATGCAAGGAATAATGAGAAGCAAAGCAAGGGCGTTTTTATGGTTAATCATTTGATGCAATTCTGTATGAAAAAAGCAGGTTATTCATTTAATTCAGATTGGCAGTGAAAGCTGTAGTGTAAGCCCAGGGATATATCAAAAACTCAGCTCAAAAGCAGGGATTTTAATACTGATTTATAGGATTTCTCAAGGCACAAAGCCTTGATCATTTTTTTAATACACAGAAAATGGAGAAGTCTTGTGAAACACATGTGATAGGGTGTGTGGACACAGCAAACACGAGTTCAGCCACCACACTTCACCTACAGACACCAGAAAGAAATCAGTGCAAACACAGACCCCGACCAAATGTTTCTGTCAATCCATCTTTAGCCGGAAGGATGTCGATGTCAGCAACAGAGGGGCACAGAAATGCTAAATTTTCCACAAATTTTAAACAAATATGGGGAAATTTGGTATAATTATTAGTAATCAGGGGTTCTAGAGATCTTATGGGTTACTAAACTCACCAGCCAAGCCATGGCAGATTTCAGCATTAATGGATGTACAGAATAAATTCCCCTATCATTTCAAGGGCAGCAGAACCTCAGTTTAAACTGTTACACAACCTCTGCCCTCAGTGCCAAAGGTGCTGAACTTCAGCATCCCAGGAGTGAGTCCGAGTTTGCACAATCAGGAAAACCCTTGGAATGGAAAGGACTGGACAAGGCATTCCCAGCACCAGGGCTGGAACTGGCTCCCTGCATGAACACGCTCCCACTTACTGAAAAAACAAAGGATGGCTGTGGAGCCTTTGGCTTCCCGTGCCAGATCTCCTTACACCTGTTATCTCTGTTATTTTTGGCAGCAGTGCTGGGGGAGTCCAGTGGAAGTGTGGATTTCACTGCTCAACCTGTTGGCAAATTCCATCAAGGGGAGTTTCTCCAGCCCTGGACAGGGAAGTGCAATCCATAAGAAAACAGGAAAATTGGAAGCATGAGCCCCCATCACGATGTTCCCTCCCAGGATGATGTGGAACTGTAAAAGAAGGGAACAATGGGATGAATTGTGCAGTGCTGTTTGGGATCTCTGATCTCTCCCAGTTCTGCTGCTGCTTTGGAGTCGTTTCCCTCTGGATTCTGTGAAGTAGGCAAAGAGTAGCTTAAAATGAGAATAAAACCACTGAGCTGAAGACCAAGGTAGATTTTTTGCAGTATGGCCTGACATCAACAAAATTCAATTTTTTAAATTATTCTAATGATGCCAGAAAAGCTAAATCATTAAGTAACAAAATCACTAATTGGGGCTGAATAATGTTCATCACCACATTATCCTGGCTCGGGATGTCACCAAGGCCCGTCACACCTCCATCTCCTGCAATCAGCCCTTTAGGATCTTCCTGAACAGGAGTCTGTACCCTGAACTGTAGTTTTGTGTGTGTTTTTAGGTTTTTTTGTTTCACTTCAATAGCCACTGATGGTGATTTAAAAATCTATTCATGCTTTTGGCCTCAGCAATCTCCTGCGGCAGCGCATTCCAAAATTTAATTCCATGCTATTTAAGAACACTCCACGTTTGCATACTGCCTGTTTCTTGTGTATGAAAAAGGATGAAAAATGATGTTCTGTGCACCTTTCCCACACTATTCATGAATTCATAGGCTCCCTCCATAACTCTGCATTTCGTGCTCTTGTTGCAGAGTGGAAAAATCCTGAAGAATTCAATCTCTCCTCACAGAGCAGTTGCTCCATAATTTTGATCACTGTGTGTGCTCACTGTGACATCTCAAGTTACTGTCTAAGCTTTGCAAGACCACAGTGCTGGTTTAAATAAACCACAGCTTTGCTAGTCACAGTTGAAAATCAGAGTTACAGTTAGAAAATGAAATTATAATCACAGCTAAAAGCGTGGTTAAAAGTTGTCTCATAAACACAGGGGAAAAGCAACACAAGTGACTAAGAAGTGTCATGTGATATGTTGGTCCAAAGGTCTTTCCTATGAAAGTCTAATGATGATAAAAAGACTTTTTATGTTATGGAAAGTTATAAAAATATTCTATCTGTCACACATGAGAAGGATGCTGCCCTTCTCTGTAATCAGAGGAAAGCAGCAGCCACAGACAGGTAAACCCTGAGCAGTGTCAGGTTGTCACTCTGGGCACATATTCCCAGTGCAGAAATACCACAGGGAGCATATGGGGCAGTAAATCAGCCACTGGGCCTAAGAAGATCTCAGACAGGCAAAAACCAGCAAGCTGAAACAGCTGTGCCCCAGGAAAGAGCAGAACAAATGGATTTACCAGCTCCTGACTCCAGGGATACCAAGACCTCTGGGGAGAACAGCAGGGCCAGCCAGGGAAGTTGGAAACTGTAAGTTAATTGATTTGCTAAACAAGTTATGAACACCCAAAATGCTGCCTGGTTGCAGTGTTCAATGTGCTTTGCTCAGAGAGGAGAGCAGAGATGACTGAAGTTAACAGGAGAACTCTGAATTGGGCTGTGTCTCACAAGTTTCCAGGACATGGCATTGACCATCCCAGCAAAGCCCAGTGGATCTGCCTTTCCAAAATTTTACTCAAACCAAACCACACAGTGCAGCTCAGAGATACACAACAAACTCTGATGGGGTCCTGGTTTTGTGTGGCACAGGGAGCAGGGCAGGTCCTTAAGGCTGCTCAGCTGCTCAGTGTAACCCAAAGCAGCTCCAGAGAAACACAACCATCCAAAGGCAGCCGTGGAAAAGGGGATCAGGCATTGGAAAGGTTTTCCTGGGAGGTGGTGGGGTCACCATTCCCCAGGGAAAGCCTGGATGTGGCACTTGGTGCTGTGCAAACGTGGTGGTTGATCACAGGTTGGACTCGATGCCCTTGGAGGGTTTTTCCAACCTGGATGGTTCTGTGATGGTGCTGCCAGGGCTGGAGAGGGCTGGAATGTGGATCTGGGCACTGCAGAGTGAGCCTACCATGAGACATTCCCTGCTTCCAGTGATTCCTGCAAAATCCAACAGCAGGATGGGCCTTCCTGGTGTAGGTGGAAGGTGAGAGGTGCTGAGGCAGAACAATTTCCCCCTGGAATGATGAGCTGAGCACGGCCGTGGACATCCTGTAGCACGTGTGGGACTGTGCTGTGAGCAGAGCTGGGGTGTGATTCAGACAAATTGCACAAACCACAGCCTCTAAGAAGACAAATTTTATATTCAGCTGGCTGACTGGCTTAAAAGATCCCTGCCTGGCTGGGAGCACCTGCATTTCCACTTTTATTCTGCCAAAAACCCGTTGCCATCCCCTCTGGCACACAATTCCCCAGGTAAATGGTCTCTGATCCATCCCTATCAAAACGACCCAATTTCCCATATCATAAATACACTTCCAATATGTCAATAAATCAGGTTAACCTCAGCCGTTCTGGCAAAGCTGGGTTTAAAAACTCTATGCAGTTTTGCCATGAGCTTTCCAGCTGTTAATGGCACTGGGTTACTGTGTCCTTCTCCATAACTCAAGGCCAAAATTGGCACTTTTTTCCCCTAAGTTAGAAACTCTTTTAATTCCAAAGAGTTTCCTTGAAAAACTACTGAGAAAGAAAAGCTTGTTGGAAAAAAATAAAATTGTGTTTTTAAATGAAGACAAAAAACACTCAAAAAAACCTAAACAGAAAGTTCAAATTCATAAACTGAAGTAAACTTTGATAATGCACAGAGAGATTTATTCCAGATTGGGACATATGTTACAGGAAATTAAGACTTATTTATGATGATTAAATTAGTATAAAGAAATAAGAAAGAAAAAAAATTTTAAAATAGTACCAAATTTACTAATATTTTGCTAACATCTATTTAAAGTATTCTCCCAGAAACCATCAAGTTTCAATCAATTTTACTGGACCTGCTCTCATGAAGGATGCTTGATGAGTGTAAAGACATTTAGACATCAAAATTATTTATTTCCTTTTTTATCAAAAACAATATTCAGAATTTAACAAGTCTCCAAGATAGTGTGTAGAGTCAGTTAAGTAATAAAATTGACCATAAAATGTTTTTTAAAAGTGTATTAATTTGCAGTGGATTCAAACGAACCAGCTGAAATACATGTCAAAATCTTCTCATTTAAATAAATTTTTAATGTGTCTAAAAGACTGTAATTATTAAGATATGGCAAAAAAACATTCAAGCTGAGCATTTCTCCATACCAACAGTACATATTTCAGAATCGAAATGTTCCTCTATGGTTCTATTAACCCATTTTAAGCAGCAAACACAGCTGAAAATAGCTGAGTCAAAAGAAGAACTGAACCTCCAGGTATATTTGATTTGGCCTGTAATGAGTGTTTTTAAATGCTTCCCTGACTGTTTCCAACAAATTACTTTGGAATTACTTCTGAATTTGGAGTCGATTTTCCAATATCTGCATGAATCCCACGACATTGTGTTTTCTATCAGGCGCTGCCTATCAAAATCCACTGGGAGAGATAAGGAGCACAGCAGGTTTCTGTTGCTGTGTCTTTTGAATTCAGGTGAGGTGGAATCCTTAAATGTTATCAAAGCACTCCCAGTTTGCTTTGAAATCCAAGCAACCTAAAAATAGGCTGAAAGAGTTGCTGTAAGAAGGAAAGTGTGTAGTAAACTTATTTCAAAACAGAGCCTTCCCAGCAGAACAAATAAGCTCTTAGGCAGGAGGTGATGGATGTGGAAAAGGATGATGTGCCATTAGAAAAGTCTCTTTTTTATAATGAACAAGGTGTCTTGGAAAAGTATCTTCTTTCTTTTATAAAAGAAACAGGGAGTTAGAATCATCAGTTCTGCCAATGATAACCTATATTTGAATTCTATTTATTTGCTGTATATGCTGCTGTTTGCTTGAAGGGGCTTGTAAAGATGCATAACAAAAAATAGCATTTTAATATTAAATTAGTAATTGTTCAGCAGGTACAGTGGATTTTCTTCTCCTCAAATCACCACTGACTTTGAACCAGAAAGTCAATGTTTTTGTTTTGTGCTTCCAAAGGATCCATTCCCCTCCATGCCAATCCAGTGGGGGACCGAGATTGCCTCAGCACCATCCCAGGAATTCCATTTGCTCTTCCTCATTCCTTGGGGTGAGGATTATTGCTGTGCTTCCCAGGCAGTGACAATAGTCCCTTCCTGAACAATCCCACAGAGGCAGACAAGGAGAAGAGAAGCAGAATTAATCAGAGGAAGATGAAATGAGTAGAATTAGCACCAAATAGTCCAAAATAGAAAAGCTCTAGACCACAAGATGAGACTTGTTTCATTAGCTATAAGTAGCACGATGTGTAGGAGCATATAAAGTGTGGCTACATTTCAAATATAAAAATATTACCATGAGGCTTCTCCCTCCCACTCTATTATACTCTCCAAGAGAAAAGAGAGTAGGTAGACAATGAAATTCTTAGTTCACTGCCAAGAATTCCAGTGCAAACAAATTATCAAGAGAATCAGGTAAGAATAATGATGTGATATTGATAGAGAAAGCAGAAGCTCCGTATAAATTAAGGTTTAAAATAAACTGTAGGAGTGACAGAAGGAACAGGTAAAAAGGCAGGCAGAGGAAAAGCTCAGTATTTTGACAGAGGAAAGGGTGGACACAGCAGGAACACACACTGCACGCTCCCTCCTCCTTGGATAAGGGGAGCAGCAGCAATACAAGGCTCTGCTTATGTAAAAACCCAGGAATTTCAGCAGAAAAGGGTTCCTAATTGCCAAAATTAGTCACTTGGAAAATAACCTGCATTAGACTCTGCTATTATCTTCACTGAAAAATGGAGAGCAAAGAGGGTTATTCTCCTGTTTCAAAGCAAGTTTAGGATTTTAGCAGCTCAGTCCATTTCCCTTAGCTCCTGGGAATATTCCCATCATCTCCTGATCTGCAACACACAAGCAGAGGTATTTTTACCCTGCCTGGCTTACTTTCCAAGGTTATCCAGTGTGAAGTGATCAGGTCTGAAATCACAATTCTCCTTGTTGAGCAGTCTCAGTGATCATTTCAATTGACCTAGTTTTTCTCCTTCTAGATACTCCTGCTTCACGGTGCCTTACTCACTCCCATGGATTTGATCTAAATCCACAGGGAATTCCCAGAAAATACAGCCCCACTCATGGACAAAGATTTACTTAATCTGTTGGAAACTACCTGTGAAGGAACCTTGGTCAGTCCAACAAAGAGATAAAGACAGAGTACAAGGAAATCTAAATTATAAGATATTTTTCTTTGGTTGCAAGTCAAATTTCATCAGTTCCCTGGATTTGCAAGTGTTGTACAGGATCACAGGATCAGCATTAAATGCCCAGGAATCCCAATGAATGATTGCTGAAAGGGAAAATAATTATAAGAAAATGAAAAAAAAGAAGAAAGAATATGTTTACCAACACACTGAACGTGCTCCCTCTTGAAGATGCTCCAAGAGGAAAAGTCAAGGACCTGAATAAAAAAATCTCACCTGAACTCCTGAAGATCTGAACAGAACTGATTCAAATATTTTATTTTATTTTTCCACACAAAACAAAAGCCTGCCTATAGAAATGTTGTGCTTTCCAACTCTACAGCTGGTTTTTCATATGCAGAAAAGTAAAATTCAACCCAGTACTGGCCTTCATTTTTATCAAGAGAAATGATTGGAAGTTAAGTTGAGCCATTTATGTGAAAAATTCTTAAAGCAGAAAAGGGAAATTTAAAAAAAAATTACTTTGTGTATATATATATATGCAATGTATGTGTCTATATGTACATAAAATAAATCACATGTAAATTAAAGAAAAAAAACCCCACACTATAATTAGAGGAAAAAAATGTTTTAAAAAGCTGATGACTTCCACATTTTACACACCTTACCACAGTTATGTAGAAATTGGTAGCTCACAAACCTAAAATTTCTGGTATTTAAAGAAGACCTGAACTAGATTTCATAAAGCCAGGAGGGGTTTTGCTGACATTTCCTGTCTCTGTTTTATTTTTCATATATTATTTTATCGTCTATTGGGGCAGCATAACTATTTCTCTAATAAAACAAACAAAAAAAAGACCAAAATGCCTTAATCTCCTTTTTCAGCAGTCAAGCACATCAATAATTCTGATACAAATGTCTTGGAGCTCATGGAAATTATTGCTATGGAGAGTCTTACCAAGCAGAGTTTGCATAATAATAAAGTTACTTATATTTGTTAAAATGGATTCTTTGGTGTTGAGAGTATAATTACCCCTTTTACAAATAAGAGTGTACCACATTATTAATGGTTTACACCTCTAATTAGAGCAGTCCCACCTGGAGCACAGCACCACAAGACCCCACAAGAGTTGGACTCTGTTTAACACCCCCAGACCTGGAGCTGTTTTTTGGGATTGTCCCCATCCCACCAAAGGATGTTGGAGCCAAGTTCTCCACCCCGGTGTTTGTTCCAAGGTTTGTTTTGGAGGAGTTACACTTTTGTGATTCTTTAAGCTCTTTACAAGTCCCTCATCTCATTTGCACTGCTGGAGATCTTTAAACCCACTCTCTTCATAGTTAAAAACAACGTAACAAGATTAGGCCGGGAGCCAAGGAAATCAACCCTGTGCCAACCAGGCTTGGAATTCTAATTAGAGCATCATTTGTATTAACCTCCATTTTCTACCGTAAGGACAATATTATCACTTCTGTGATTGTATCAGTGAAGCAATTATTGATTCCAGGGATGTATTGCAAGGGAGAAACAATAAAATGTAATCCTAACAGGACAGCTCGTGGGGAGTTATTAATAGAAACACATGTATTAATCTAAAAATGCTTAATAGAGATGTAAAAAGGAGATAGCTACTGATTAGCAAGAAGAATTTGATAAACAAGAGTATGCACAAGGGTATTTATGTCCTAATCTAGGAAAAAGGCTTTCAGTGAGCTTGGAGCAGAAAAATTTGGCATTTGATTAAATTTTAGGGTGTTTCATATTACCATGGGATCCATAACAGTAGGTAAAGGATTTTTAGTAAAAGGCATATTTTGTAGAAGGATATTATTTGGTGAGTGATCTCTCCAAAATCCAACAGGATACTGACAGCACACTCTTTCATAAAAAAGAATAAATTTGAAAACTGAAACATATTTTAATGAAAATTGCAATAGCTTAATGAACTTACAAGGAAATTCTGAAACTTAAATCACAGATATTGTAGGACTCTCCTGTACTGAAGAGAGTTTGAAAAGCATGCACTGAAATAAATATTAAAAATACACTTACAGCACTAATTTAACTACCTACGAGTGAAATTAAAATAGCATTCATATTTTAAACAGAAAATTGCCTAAATGTGAGTATTATCAATGCCTGGATATACTCACTGAAACCATTTGTGCAAAATAAACTTTACACAAAGCCATCAAAAACTGAGGAATGTGTGGAATGAATATGTTTATCATAATCTATTTACCACAGTAGAATCATATATGAACATAAATCTCAAAGTGTGAAAACCCTTATGGTGCATGTTCTAGCAGTTGTTTTGCAATTAAGATGTTATTTTTTATTCCATATAGAGACAAATATAAAAAAATGAAATTATAAAAATGCCTTTGAAGCTCTCTAGCCTAGAAAAAATCAGCTAAGCTTCAAAACCTTCAAGAGATTATTAATTGTGCTTTGAGTGACAGGTGCAGAGTTCAGATCATATTTCCATGTGACAATGATCAAACTGCCTGAGAAAAAGTCAGTTCTTCATAGGATATTTCAGAATTATTTCTCACCTGTGGGAATTGGAGTTTGTAACTTCTCTGTGCCAGAGCAGGTTAAAGCATTTTGTTCAAGGAAGAAAATCCTGTAAAAAGAGCCATGAAAATTTAGTTGAGCGTTGTATGAACTCACTTCTGCCCCAGGGCCCAGGCCAGGCTGGAGGGGGTTTGGAGCAGCCTGGTCCGTGGGATGGGTTGGGATGGGATCCATGGGATGGGATGGGATGGGATCCATGGGATGGGATGGGATGTGATCCATGGGATGGGATGTGATCCATGGGATGGGATGGGATGGGATCCATGGGATGGGATGGGATGCATAGGATGAGATCCATGGGATGAGATTTAAGGGCTGTTTTCCAGGTCTCTGTGCACAACCTCCCAGGTCCTGTCAGCCAAGTGGGAAATGCAGATGGGAACTTGTTGCTCTAGGCTTAACCAAGCTCAGCTGTAACAAAAGAATTTTCAAATATTTTTCAAGGCTTTCAGCATTTATAAAGCTTTGGTTGGTGTTTCACAAGTCATTGGGCTCAATTGCATTTAAGAAGTTAATTTCTATTTTGGAACACTCTGGAAGACAACCATATGAGAGGAACTTGATTCTCCCCAGAAGTTTATTGCCTCTGCAGCTCTTCTGAACACTGAGCAGAGCAATCTTACATTTTAATGCATTCAGAACTAGGCAAAGTTCCTTCCACAGGAAAATATGATTGATTGTTACAATGACAGTAATTGCATTTTAGTAAAAGTAACCATTATGGTAATTTTCCTCTAGAAAGAGACATTTAACTAACTTAAGTAACTTGTTACTTTTCAACACATTAACTTTGACAAATTTAACATTACAAACGTACAGAGTTCACAGCCACAACAACTGCATCACTTAGGGAGTGTGCACACTTTTTATTTCTATATATCAAGCAGTGTTTCCAAATAGTAGATGCTGGAAAAACCGTGCATACATAACACAGCATTAATTAAACTGTTAAGAGCAGCTACAGCACATCCATTGCCAAGTCTCCTGGTGAAAAATCCTGCTTTCCAAGCAGCAAACTTGGGATGGTGAGGAGATATTAATTCCTGAGCATCTGCAGGGATAAAATGCCAGGTCAGGGAGCAGCACAAGAAAGGATCTGGGAAAGCCAAGCAGAACACCAGGAGCTGCTGGCACAGCAGGAGAGGTGGGGGATGAATGACAGACACAGAACAGCAGAGAAGGTGAAGAACTCTGCATCTCTGGAGCACAGCACAGCACAGAGAGCAGCTCCTGGGACACACTCTCTGTTACATCCCTTCTAAAAAGCAATATTGGCATTTCGTTCCATGGATGGTTCCCAAGCACCACCGGAATCCCAACCTGACCCCCAAGAACTCTGTGGTTCTGCACTGAGAGAGGTGCAGCATTTTTGCCAGCCTGTTTATAAACATTTAATGCCACTCGGGTTGTAGCAATTTCTTATTAAAAGTGTATTTTCTGGTGATGAAGAACTCCACCATATAATAATTTAATCACCCAGGGTTTGCTTCGTACAACTTCACATGAGTTAAAACAAAAATATTCTGCCTTTACTTTAAAGATAATAATCCTTCCTTGTGCTTTAAAGAGATTCTAAACTGGAGCTCATTGAATTTCCATACTACAGAACATTTTTACACTAGAAAAGAACTGAAATTAATCTGGATTTAAATTTTGTTTTTAAGAAATTTCCTTTAAATGGAAACATCAAAAATTTGAATTTCAGTCAATCAGATTCTAAATTTTCACTTCACTTTTCTAACTTCTTTGATGGAACAGTTTAAGTATTTCGTGGGATAGTCAATGGTTTTACCTTCCTCTTCTTTAAAGATCTCAGTTGCACTTTCAAGGAAAATAACATAGATGCTATAAGGTGGAGGAAAGACTGGAGAAAATTACAGAGGGCTAAGAAATAAAAAGCTAGAGTATTAATCTGTATTTTCTAAAAGTCTGCTGGACTGCTTTCTCAGCAGCAGCCTTCCAGATCATTCTAGATAATTAGTTTTTATTATTATTATTATTATTATTATTTAAATTTAAATTTTCTTCTAATCTTTAAGAACTTAAACTTGCAAATTGGTCAATGATTTCTTAGCTTTTATAAGCAAAATTATTAGCTTGCAAACTTTTACTGAAAGAAAAGGTCTCTTTTCACTAAGAATTCTTGACTAGTCAGAATGGATTGGATGTTCACTCCTCTCAAGGAAATTTTATTTCCAATTTTTCCAGGCTGCCCAGGGCAGGGGGGAGGTCTCCATCCCTGCAGGGATTTCAGAGCCACATGGATGTGGCACTTGGGGACATGGGGCAGTGGTGGCTTTGGAAGGGCTGGAATCAATGACCTTGGAAGGTTTTCCCAACTTAAACAATTCTGTGATTTTATAAGAATAAAATCTTTCCACTGTTGATCACCTACTGCATTGTAATGACAGAAAATTTAGGGAAATCTCAAAGTTAGTTTGGCTGTTCAAGGCTGAAGTGAAATTAGGGAGAAATCAGTGACTGACACACAAACAGCAATAACCCAGGACACAAGTTAAGAGCTTACTAACATTCCACCATGGAATTTTGTGAGATTATTTTTATAACACCGTGTCCTAGTTACTGTGGAGAAGAAGAGGAAACTTCCAGTTTAAACAGAATTGGCAGTCGAGCTCTATAATTAGTCCTTTCTCTTTTCCATGTCTCCTAAATGACACCAGGCAGACTCCACACCTGAATTTTGCTTTGCAGGGTGCAGGAGTTAATTCTGCAATATTAGCTAAGAAATGGATGGTTTGTGTCTCTGTAGTTCCAGAGGGGATGTGCTGTACTCAAGACAACTCAGAATAATGTGTCCACCTCAAACCAGGTGTTTAAAAACCCCCACAAACAAAACCAACAATCAGGGGTGTCGTGTCATTTTCCTGCCCATCCCCACAAACTGCCTGTAAATTCCCTGTAAACAAAGTTCTGTGCTTCTGTGTCCAACAACACAATAAATGTAATTTGGGATAGGCAAAACTCTATAATTCCTTGTAAAACCATTTGTGAAACTCACATATTTTAGCACAGTTTTGGAGAAAATGAGCTGCTCAGAGTGTCAGGTTGTAACACTGACAAGCACAATTCACCCAAGTCCTGTATTTCCCTCCAAGAGTTTTGTTGCATAAACATGGACTGTAACTACCTAATACAGAAAATATCTGCTGTGAGAGGATATACAAATATTTTAGAGGGTGTGGAAACGTGTTTTTCTTAGAGACAGTTTGGATCACAGAAAATACAACTTGATGTTTTTAAGAGAAATTTGGTTGAAGGTAGGCAGGTGACAGAGACAAAATTAGTCCAAGTCCACACCCTGGGTTCTCTCCAAGGTGTGCCTTGGGAGTCAGGGCATAAAAATATGACCATTAATCCTCTTGTAGAATATCTGGGTGTTTAACAAGGAGCCACAGTTTCAACTGCAATTCCACAAGCTCTTTAAAGCAGCCCTTGCAACAAAAAAGCAGCTCCTGCTTTTCCTCACACAGTTGTTGTGGTCTCAGCCCCAGGAAGGTGCAGACCTCCAAGCCAGCATAAATATTGGTGAGGCTGGGGAGGAGGTGAGCTCAGAAAGGAGTTTACAGCTCATGTTTGGCTTCTTGGCCGGGCTGGTTTTAACCCAAATCAGTTCCCCAATCAATTAAATGTGCAGCTGCAGGAACATTTGTGCAGGGCAGGGCAGCATCTCTGGCTTATGCTGGCTTAAAGTGTTTGTGGAAGTGCAGCAGGAGTGTAACTGAAGAGCTGCTATAGTCTAACACTGCTAATAATCCACAAATGCCATTCCAGCACACAGGAATAGTTAAAGCATATAAATGGCCTGGCCATGTGCTTTGCAGTGGGGCCTAACAGAGGAGAGCTTAGAAATTGCTGGAACAGCTTGAAAAATGTCTCAGTTTTGAGGGAACTGCTCATTCCTAGAGCAAGGACAAAACTGATTGCCAAGGCAATGGCAGGGTGAGGGATGAGAAGATGAGGAATGTGCTCAGCAGACCTTCACAAGGCAGCTCCTGGGGCACTGTTCCCACCTCCCTCAGCCCAACCTGTGCTGCCATCAGGGGATCCTCTCCCAGCCTGGCTGAGTCTGACACTTCCCTGCTCCTCATGAGAACTTTCCAACCTTTCCCTCTCTGCTTCAAATCTCCAGAGATGCTCCAAATGTAGCAGAGACTCGAACTGCAGGAACAGCAGAAGCACAGAAGAATCCAGATGGAAATGACCTCTAATTTTTCCATTACTTCTTCATTTTAATATAAACACAAGCCCTGGACACCCTGATTGCTGTTTTTGTATAATTTCACTAAAAGATGGGCTGGGCATGTGTATATCCACATTTTTGGTTTTTACCCGGAAGCCCAATCTTTGTACCTCAGAACATCTTAGTTTCTCGTCTGTCTAAACACTCCATTGCTATATTGACACAGAAATTCTCCCACAAATATTATTCCAAGTATTTGAAGCTATTTATAAGGTAGAGGATTGTAACTACATTCCAGTTAAATTTAAAAAATCTTCACCAAAAAACCTACATCTTTATCTGGTGCATATCTCAAGCAGAATTTAGAGAGACCAACAATGTAGAAGAAAATCACCTGTTAACATTTGACAGACACATATATTTTTCTCAGATAATAGCTTTTAAAGATAACAGCATGCTGTGATTTGAAAATAATAGTTTTTGAAAAAAAGGTTATTTCAATATTTTGAAGCTTGTTTGCTCAATATTTGACATTAATTCCTCAGTACAGTCAGGATTTCTCCATGTTAGCTCATATAGATGAAACATCCAGCCACATGTTAGTCCTCACCTCCAGGAGCACAAAACACACATGGCTCAGTGAATTAACTCACATTTTAATGACAAGAAATCTTCCAAACCAATATAGATTGGGGTTATTGGTTGTAACAGATGGCTGAAATAAAAACATAAATCAAACAAGACAAAACCTGCCCGTGTCCTTTCACTTGCCTTAGCCTGAGAACTTCCATGGCAATGTCCATGAAACTTGGCACGGGGTGTTGTCTGAGCTTTCCCAAATCTGAAACACTCAGCAGGACCTGAGCATTCAAACTCTGAGCATCCTGAACAAAAAAAAAGTAAAACCAGGTAATGCCATGCACAATTCCAGCAGGAAAAAAACCTGATCTTTCCACCCAAATTGCAGCCAAGCAACTGTTGCAGAGGAATAAGCCTGCAAACCCATGGGAATGTCTCTCCTGGGAGCTGTTTAATCTTCCTTAATGCTCTTAATCCACCTTGATATTGAACTGCCAGACACACTGGCACCCACCTTCCCCTTCCAAAGAGCTGCTCAAGTGTTGGAGAATTTCTTTTCCCTCACTGGAAACGTTTAGGGCACAGGTTAAGTTTTCCACCACTGTGCCTGTGGCTTTCCACCTCAGTGGAAGTGCAAACCTCTCCTGAAGTTTGAGAAAAAACAAGGAATGTTTTGGGGCAGATATGTAAAAAAAAAACAGTATCCATGTGTGTGTCCTTTAATCTTCCCTAATGCTCTGTAGAAAACAACAATACTGTTCACTTTGCAGTTGCATGAAAGTTAATTACCTGCTGTCCCTAAAAGTAAGTGAATTCACAATGTATCACTGAAAATTTACCTTAGAAGTAACTTTTCATTGCCTAAAGAATTTCAAGGCAAAAAACAGAGACTTTGTGTCAGAAAGGTTGATGCTATGTACAAAACTTTCTAGCTAAATGGGAAAAAACGTTACATTTTATTCATTTTAAACCAGCCTGAATTGAAAACTTCTCACTTTAGGGAGTAAACAGAACTTTGCCATCTCAGATATTAACATGATCTGTTCAGTGTCTGAATTGGAATTGTTCTAAGATAATTTGCAGGTGAATTTACTCCAAAACTGTTCAGCAGTAGAAGGTGGAGAAGGATTTAGCTCCCCAGTGACCTCTGTAAGAGCAGCAGGCTGGGATGTTCTGCTGGTGGCAGAAGCAAGATTACAGATTTTAACTTACAGGACTTGAAATCACCCTGGAATTCAATCAATCAATCCTTGTCAGAGCACAATCACCAGAGAAAAATGATCCATCTGGATTCTCCTCATGAAAAAAAAAAAAGTGTCCAGCTACTCGGTGTGCCTGGAGACTTGCAAGCCTAGAAACTTGCATTGTCCTTCTTCAGATCTGAAACAGGTCAAATTTGGGAATATTCCATCCTTTTTCCAGTGGAACCCATAATATGCCAGATTTTCAGGAATTACAGCACTTGGGGAGAGATGTTGTTTCTGCCACAGTGACCAGGAGCAGAGCTGCCTGAGCTGCTGTTGGCAGGACTATTTTAATGCTACTTAAATTCTGTGCAGGAATTATGAAATCCCTAAATCACTGATTATGGGCAGAACCCAAAACATTGACTTAGACCAATCCCCACCATTGTCCCAGAGTCACACTTGTGACTTCCTCAGGGTTCCTGCTCCATGTCCACAAAACCTCTAACAAAGGATCCAGATTACAGCAGGAACAGCAGGAGTTAAATTTCTTTTTAGGAAACTTTCCTCAAATCATATTCCAATCATTTTCCTGTGCTGAAAGGCTTTATTAGCCTAAAACTGCTGCCTCTAGAAGCAGGGCCACTGCTTCTGCCATTTAATGTGTTTGTAAGAGTTAATTCTACATTCTCCAGTTATTAACCACAATAAACCATAAAATTATCAACAGCTTGTTCACTACCACAGATCTTCACCTTTCTTCTCTAAAATTCCAAAAGAGCAATTTTGAAATGCAATTCCCATGGATTATTTGAGAAATATTTGACTCCCTGTTGTCACCTCAGTTGTATTTTGGAACCTCAATTTTTTGGCATTTTAGCAAAACCAGTAACAAATGTTTGAGTCCCAGTATCCTCCAATCCACCTGAACCTTCCAGAAGTCCACTTCCCATTATTATTCTTTAACAATACTGCAGGAAACTTTATTATTATCTGTTGACTCAAAAACTGGCATTCATTTCTCTTCCAGCACTCATCTTCTCTATGACATTAAATAAAGAATATTCCCAGGAATGTTATCCTGAAGTTTTAAACTACTCAAGTGGGGTAACAGGACTTCTGTGATGGACAGACCAGACCTGCAAACTTCTGATTCACTTCCCAAAGAGTTTCTTCACTGCTTATCTCTGCTAGAAAACTCTCAAATCCACAATTTTCCTCTGTTTCCAGAAAACCTGGCCTGTGACAATTCAGGCATTTGTAATCTGGCTGCTTTATCTGAAAATAATATGCATAAACAATATTGTAATAAAAATTATATATGTATATATCTGTGCGTGTATATGTATATAAATAAAAATTGTGATTGTTATTTTGAATTAAATAATAAATAATTACATCTATTCGAGTACTTCCCTTGTTTCAAAAGGACCAAAAATCATACTGGCACAATAATTCTAGAGAGCACACAATTTATTACTCTTAATATTGGCTGCTTTGCCCTCCTGTTTCTTGTGACTATTTAATTACAAATTGTTGGTCTAAAACATGTAAATATGTCAACAAATATGTGTATAAAGCCTTTCAAAGTAAGTGCAAAGATACAACCTTTACAATCTACTATCACTGTCAGGATACTGTAGCAAAAAAAACCCTCCCAGTTCTCATATATTTTAAGAATTCATCCAAAATAACATTGAAAACATGACAATGTTGCAGCACTTTTGCTTTTGTGATGAACACAGAGTCAGTTTGTAACTGAGTGCATGAATCACGATGTTCTGAGAAGGAAAATCTCTACACAGACCTGGAGAACTTTGTTTCCATAACACAGGCTGGGCATTTAGGAATTCAGCTTGGACTCTTCCAAAAAAAAAAAACAAAAAAACGGGACTTTAAAGTACCAATTAAGACTCTAGAAAAATGTCTAGAAAATGTAATTTTCCTGGGAAATATGGATGAAATCACAGCTGATAAATGGCACAGTGATAAAACCCTGTGACAAAGTACCAGTGAGGACTCTAGAAAAATATCTAGAAAATGTAACTTTCCTGTGAAATATGGATGAAATCACAGCTGATAAATGGCACAGTGATAAAACCCTGTGACACAACAAATGCCTCTAAGAGGCAAGGGAGTGTCTGAAAGGAAGCAGAAGCTCCAGTGGGATGATCTTTTGTGACAGGACACTGCAAATCCTGCAAAGAAACATCACTCCCTCCTCCAGGAAAATAGCTTAGGTAGTTCTGGATATTTGCAGGAGTGTTTGAAGGAAGCAGAAATGTGGATAGCAGGTCAAAAAGGAAACTAATCACTGGTATAAATGTAGCCTTTAACAAAAACTTGGTGGGGATTGTATCCAAGTGTTCATTTCTGTTAAAGTTTGTATCTCTGTGTTTGTTTTTAAACTGAGGTAGGGAACAATTCCTGGTGGTGTGGGGTCTACAAGCTCCAGCTGTTTACATGGAAAAGGGAATTTGTCAAACACACATGGAAAAGGGAATTTGTCACACACACAAACTCTCTACAGAAACATGAGCCAGGCCAAGTCCTGTCACTGCCCACATGAACTGAATGATGCCACTTCAGCCCAACACCAAAACAGGGCTGGGATCTCATCTTGTATTTGACTTTTATTGGATTCAACAGCTGCATCTAAAATTTGAAAGTTTGATTTAAAGCATAAAAGGAGAATATTTTGATGGCCATCTATATTGCCCCAACCCAAAAGCATTGCAGAGGCAAGCTTTGGGTTTCATTTCAGCTCACCAGCTTTAAAAATGTGAATTAATACAACATTTACTCATGTTTTCAAGCTGTGCTATCCATATAACTGCAAAGTACCTCAATGGGTTTGAAACAGAGCAAAAAAATGCAAAATAATGAATAATTTGTAGTAATTTTATTATCTGTCCACTGGAATAAAACTGAAAATTTGAATTAAAATGCTTTTGGAATGATTTTCATGTAAGTCATGCCCGCTAAGTCAAAAATACTTTAAGGCAGTTCTTTACTTTTTTTTCAATTAAAAAGAAATTAGGCTGCCATCCAATACCTGCAGCTTTTCCCAAAGGAAAGTGAAGCTGGCTGGTGAGGAGGACATCCCTGGGAGAGATTCATTTCTTGCCAGTTTGGTCCTCTTTGGTTTGGTTATGTGAGGACAGTGCCTGAATGTTGCTCTCTCTTCCTCCAGAGTTTCAAAGGGGGAATGACTTAGACCACAAGGAAAGATGAAAGAGGTGATGACAAGGATTCTCTGTGTTGGTGTCACTCCTGATGTTATAACCCCCATGTTTCCCTTTTTACATTTTAAAATGCTTCTATAGGTGCACTGAAGGAGTCCTGCACTAAAGTTTCTTACCCATCACGTTGGTTTTTGTGTTGATTCAGAACTAGGAGTGGGAACAGCAAAGGCACAGCTGAAATCCTCAATTCTTAGTAGTGCTCCAGAGAGAAAAATGAGACTTTGGTGGGTTTTAATTCTCCTCTTTATTCCCTAGAAGGAAAAGTTATATTTGTGCTGCCTCTAGGCAAAGTCCCATCCCACATGAACAAAAGACTGAAGCTCAGATCACATCCATTTCATCTCCTCCTGCTCTCCACAGATGCTTAAGTCCCTGACACTGTGTCTTCAGTGCTCATATGTCACAGTAAATGATTCATTAAAAATGCAGAGACAGATTGATCTTGGAAGGGGGGGGGAATAGATCTGGAGTTTAAGGCAAAAGGAAAATAGAAATGAAGAGCCAAAAGGTGAAAAAGGGAAACACCCCCAAAATTCACATGAGAAAGACATTTAAAAATAAAGAGGAGACAGCAACTGTGCTGACATTTAATATGTCTGCTTGGGATAAAACTCATCCTTTTACTAGCAATAAAACAACAGCCTAGCCCAAAGCCCTTGAAGCATTTTGCATCAAGTACCTCATAAAAAGGGTTGGCAATTTCTCCTGAGGTCTGTACAATATCTGCACCAAACTACCTTTTTAATTTTTTTTTTTAATGTAATTAAATGGCAGCAAATCCCTAATGCAGGTAGAGAGAGCTGCCTGAGCCCAGCCACCAACACTCATCCCTGGCCATGCTCCCACCCAGCCTCAAAAGTGGGAAGGAAAAGGGAGGAATAAGCTCCACTTGTGATTCCTGTGGTGCTGATAAACAGGTGATTGACAAGCCTAACCCCACAGTATTTCTGTGTTTGGAATATTTCCTGGATGGCCAGCAGGATTTGCTCTGCTGAAGGAATCCTGCCAGCACAAACCCACCCCTGCCTAAGGATAAAGAGCTCCTTGAGTAAGAGCCACCTCCTTACCATGACATCCATGCAAATGTTGTTATGTAGGTGACATATTTATTCTATTTTTATCAAAAACAATTGGGAAAATATGAATATGGACCATAATTTACATTCTGTAGGTAAAAAAAAAAACAAACCAACAACTAAGCCAAATACCTCCAATGGGAAGTACATATATAAATATATATTCACACACACACCAGCAATATTTTTAGCTATAATTTCCTACTCATGTGGCAACATGACCAGCGTTGTGAAGGAGCTGAGCCAAGTGAAAACACAACCTGCAGAACAGGTCACATTTAAATATTCTGCTATTGAAGAATATTAAAAACTACAGATTAAGTAGGAGTGTTGTAACACTTAACATTAATTAACGCTTGTAAATCATTCTGAAATACCTGGATAAAAGATGGCATAAAAGGTGTTGCCACATGTCTTGATGCTTCTAGATGTGCACAAGCCCTGACATCTTATTTTCAAATCATAAAAAAAAATATGGTCACTGGATGAATTTACTGTTGGGAAGTGTTGGAACACGACAGAGAAACACCAAGGGTGCCCTGATTAAGAAGTCAAGCAGACACCTCAATGAGAATACAGTGAAATAGATCCATTTCTTGGTGTTTGAATCCTGGTGGATCACCAGGAATAGTTATTGATCCATGAATTAACAGAGCTTAGCAACATTGCTCGGCCTTGACTTGGCTGTATATTCACATCTATGAAATATGGGTGATAT
Organism: Climacteris rufus; assembly: GCA_013398175.1. Lineage (NCBI taxonomy): Eukaryota > Metazoa > Chordata > Aves > Passeriformes > Climacteridae > Climacteris > Climacteris rufus. The sequence continues at coordinate 557,780 of VZRZ01007309.1, forward strand.
TCCTTCCAATCTAGTACCACCAAGTATTCACATCTTCCCCAAAAACTTAGTCCATGCCACCAAGCAGCTTGAAGAGGAATCTGGAATAGCTCAGTGCCTATCTGGGGTTACTGAACAGCACAACCAGTTCTCACAGGACTTGGTACTCCTTGTTTATGCAATTACAGGCCTTTCTAGAATACAGAAATTAAAGGCCAGCACCAAGGTCCTGATGCTTTCCCATGTGGATCTCCAGATCTAAGAGCCGTGTTTTCCTTTTCATTCAGAGACAAGTGGGGTATTTTATGGCACTCATTAAAAAAAAAGTGTAGGGAGTGACATCAAACTCATGAAGGAGCAGAAGCACCATCCTTAAGGGGGATAATTTAGTGTAAAGTTTTCTATCTACAGAGACACAAAGTACCACCAATATGTACGTCCCACAAAAGGTGAGAACACTGGAAATTATCCACCCATCCTTCTCCCTCCCTTTTCTATCCCAAACCCAGCACGTGTGCAGCTTTATACCCATGTTCTGGAGAACAAACTGTTTGTCCTGCTCTCATCTATAACACAAAGGCTCTCTCACTCCAAATAAATCCCACAAAGTGCTGATCCATGGCAGGCAGAGGATGAACAGTGATAGGAAACAGAAGTTTGTTGTGATTCCAGGGGAGGCTGAGCGAGGTGCCAATACAGGGAAGATCAACCACCACGCCAGCAGAGCACCCTGTCCTTCAGGACAGAATTAATTACCTGGACATGGCAGAATTAATTACCTGGACATGACAGGGCAGGGAGGTACAACCACCTGCTAATGGAGATCTCTGAGGGACAGCGTCTGCAGCCAAGGCCACAAACACACTCCAGGTTCCTTCCAGAACCTGCAGGGAGCCTACCAGAGAGATGGAGAGAACACGGAGCGACAGGATGAGGGGGGATGGATTCAAACTTAAAGGAGAACAGGGTTAGATGGGATATTGGGAGGAAATTCTTTGCTGAGGGAGGTGAGGCCCAGAGAAGCTGTGGCTGCCCCATCCCTGGCAGTGTCCAAGGCCGGGTTGGATGGAGCTTGGAGCAGCCTGGGACAGTGGAAGGTGTCCCTGCCCACGGGACTGGGTGGGTTTTAAGATCCCTTCCAACCAAACCATGTTGTGACTCCGATTCGATACTGTAGCAGCAGTGATTCCCCTGAGGAATGTGCTCACAGCAGGGACCCCCTCAGCCGTGCCTCCCACCTGGACTGCCCCTGGGACATTTCCAGGGACTTTTTCAGGCTAGGGAGGGGGTGAGGCAGAGGAGCAGGACAATGTTTGACGTCACTGGGAGCACCCCCGGTTTCACACTGTTGTGTACACGTTGCAGCGCTGTGACCCCATCACAGGCACGTCCTGCCGCGTGGCTGCCGGCGGTGTTTTGCCTCCATCACCTGAGCCTGGCAGCACAGCACAGCACAGCCCCCCAACCCCTCGAAGGAGCCCGGCCAGGGTGAATTAGCGACATCGGAGGGGTCGGGGCGGAGTGGGGCGAGGGCGCCTGAGGGGCCGCGCCCTGAGGGGCGGGAAGGGCGGGCGGGAGCGCGCCCGTGAGGCGGCGCGCGCGGGCACCGAGGGGCGGGGCCAGCGTGGGGG
>VZRZ01007309.1:569435-607753 GCA_013398175.1 Climacteris rufus
ACTGGGGTGTGTAACTGAGGAACTGCTCCACTTAGAGAGGAACAACCCCAAACTAACCCCAGAGCTGGGGTGTGTAACTGAGGAACTGCCCCTCTTAGAGAGGAACAACCCCAAACTAAACCCAGAGCTGGGGTGTGTAACTGAGGAACTGCCCCTCTTAGAGAGGAACAACCCCAAACTAAACCCAGAGCTGGGGTGTGTAACTGAGGAACTGCCCCACTTAGAGAGGAACAACCCCAAACCAAACCCAGAGCTGGGGTGTGTAACTGAGGAACTGCCCCTCTTAGAGAGGAACAACCCCAAACCAAACCCAGAGCTGGGGTGTGTAACTGAGGAACTGCCCCTCTTAGAGAGGAACAACCCCAAACTAAACCCAGAGCTGGGGTGTGTAACTGAGGAACTGCCCCACTTTGAGAAGAACAACCCCAAAGCAAACCTGGAGCATCCCATGGCCTGCTCTGGGACCAGAGCACATTCCCTGCAGCCCTGGGCAGGAGGTCTGTGCCCGGGTGAGGTGGGGAATGGATGTGCTCACTCTGAGGGAACAGTCCCTGTTGTGGGCCTGCTGTCATCTGCAGTGTAGATATTTTCTTCTTCAAATCATGCATCTGCTTCATGTTCAAAAGTGATTTCTGTTCCAGATGAACACTGGCAGTTTGGATGCAGGACCTGTGCAGTTGGTGATTACAGTAATCTGTTGCCTGCCTGGTTTTTCGTGTCACTTTTTTCATGTCACTTCATGGTGACAGCCCTGAATAGAAATGGTCATTTCCTACTTGAGTGTAGTGTCCACCAAAGCTGCAGGTTCTTTTCAGCAGAACTGGCACCCAGCCTGGCATCCCCACTCGTGCTGGTGCAGAGGGTACTGTGTGGCTCAGGACATCACATTTGTTTGTAGAATTCCATGAAATTCCCGTTGGCCCTGCCCTCTGGAGCCATCCCTGGCCCTGAGCTCCCTCTGGCATTGTGTGCAGACTCCTCCTCCTGCAGGTATCCAAAAAGCTCTGAGCCAGGTGGGCCCTGGAGGGACCCTGTGCTGCACATCCCTCTCTGGAGCAGTTCTGCTCCAGCTCCAGATCTCTGCTTGCTCACAGAGCTCCTTCGAGCTGTGTTCCAGCAGCTTCCTGCCTTTTGGTGCCTCACAACTTGTGATTTAGAGGTGGATTTTTTTTTGGAGCTGAAGCCTGACCTTATTTTTTCAGGTTGAGAGCTCTTATCTCACCTAGATAACACTAATCTGCCTTCCTTAAATACTGCCTAAAGATCAGTGGGCTTTATTCTTGAGTACTTGCATGTCAATATCAGCACGTAAGTTGAAATTTGATCTGTTTTTGAAAGCTATTTTTAAATATGACCATTTTATTAAGCCTTCTAACATGAAAAACTGTTTCCTTCTAGGAATTTCCACATAAACAGGGAAGTGGTTTAATTTTGTTGTTGAGTTACAGTGTTGAGTGTACGAGACAAAATTAAACTTTGCAGTAACTGTTAATTTTAGAAATTTTTGCTGGTGTTTGTCAGTAGAGGGTACAGATAGTTCTCTTTAGCTCACAGCAATTACATGATGGAAGAGTTTTCTTTAAATATTTCCATGTTTCAGGGTTGAAAAACATTTAGGCTGTGACAGTTGCAAAATGGCCCACAGTTGTTCTAATTACTATACTTTTTATAAAGAATTAGATTGCTTGTTTTTCCTCATTTGTTTATAAAGTAGCCTCGAAAAGACCACTGGTTAAATATTTTTAATTCCCTGATCTTTAATTTTGGAAAGGATCTGTTTTGCAGGTTGTCCCTGGGGATAACTGAATTTCATTACATTTAACACAAAGCCTGTCAAAAAGTTTCTCTTCAATGGCTTTTAAATGCTAATGGGTTTTATTTAATTTCATTTTATTTAACTTCAGGTTGTGTCACTGGGAGGGACAGACCCCAACAAATTAAGCCTCGTTTAGCTTTGCCCATTTAGGATAATGAGCAGTGAGCTCTTGATGAGTTTCAGTGTGCCCTGTGTGTACCAAAACCAACAAGTGGAACCACGATTCATTGGTGAGAAGGTGATTTCAAACCACAAGTTGCTTTTGCTTCCATTGCTGCCCCAAACTCAGCCTTTACCACCTCTCTGGGAAACCACCTATGAAAACAGCGCTTTGTGGTGAAAGTTTTCTCTTCCTGTGCTCTTGAAACAGAAAACAATCACATCCTTTGAGGTCAAGGCTTCCAGGGAAGCCAGGAGTGCACAGGTCCCACTTTTCCTTCCAGTGGGAACAGAGTGGATCCCTCATGAAAAATCCTGGTGCTCCAACGTGCAGCTGTACTTTTCCAGTGGCTTAAAAGCGTTTGCATGGATGGCAAATCAAGCAAAATTAATTCCCCAGAACCTTTGTTTGCCAAAATATTTCTCTGAAATGTAATCATGCCAGATTTTTTGCTCTCAATGTCACAAATACTTTGGTGTTGGAAGCTTTTTCATTCAAAGTGAAAACAGGAGGGAAGATGTAAATTATGAGTTCTGATTTCTTCATGTGGAAGAGTAAAAACCATGGTTTTGATGAAGTTTTGGGATATTTACATGCTGGGAGATTATGTTCTGGGGAAGCTTCTGGTGACCATCTCAAGTCTCCTCCCCCCTGTCTTCCTTCCAGTCAAAGTCCAGCTGACATTTTTCTGAGAGAAGGTTGTTTGCAGCCTCAGAGCATGGTGGAGAAATCCATAATTCCCTCAAGGGCTGACACATTCCCCATGCTGCAGCTCATCACTTTTAGAAGTAAACCCATAATGTCCATGCTTTTTAGTTGTTCCTCCAGCAGTTCAGCCTGTGAATTACCTTCTGCTTGTCCAAAAAGATTGTTGGAGTTGTAAGGTATTTAAGGAAAGCTGATGGGAGAATAGAGACCAAGAGTTCCTCTTGTCTGTATGTGATTCCTCACCCACATCCCCATTTCAGGATGAAGTCACATTTCCCTCTGGGCTCTGCCCTCTCACACCCTCGTGGCTGTTGGGCTTTGGGCTGGGCTCATCCAGTTTGCTAAAGCAGCAGAAATGACTTGGAAAAACAGCAGAGTTTTCTGCAGTCAGTGTCAAAGGCAGGAGATGGGAAAAAAGGTGATGGAGCAAGGAAAGGGATGGATGGAATGAGGGCTGGCAGTGAATCTGCAGGAATCGGCCTGGGAGTGAATTACCAAGGGAAAATGCCACCTCATTCTGTGCACATACTGGGTAAGAAAGGGAAAATGGCACAATCAATTATCATTTTAATAACCTCCAGCTTTAGAAAGATTTGTTTCTCTTTTTCAGAGCTCTTCTAAGGATCTCAGTGCAGGCCTGTTCTCTTGCTTTTCAAATATCTTCATGTCACTTTATTTTCTAGGGGCCCTAGATTAAAGATCTCCAGCAGAACAGCAGAGAGGCCTGGCCCAGGTTCCCAGAGAAGCCCCTGGATCCCTGGAAGTGTCCAAGGCCAGGTTGGGCAGGGCTTGGAGCAGCCTGGGATAGTGGAAGGTGGAATGTCATTCAAAGGAATAAGTGATAAAATTCACTTCTATTTCACAAGTGAGGTGGGAACTAAACTAAACATTCAGGCTGATACAATCACAGGATGGCTGATACAATGGTCAGTAAAATCCAGTTACATCCCAGGTTTAAGAAAGCACTTTGGAAATTCTATTTGCAACAAAATCTTTGGGCAGTGTCTAATTTGTGTTACTTGAATTTTAACTGCAAGTGTCCTTAGAGATTTATTCTGAGCAGGTAGGCATAAAACTTTGTGCAAAAATCTGATCCAAGTAGAGAACAGACAGCACTAACAGGTCTGGAAATGATGAGGAAAGAATGTAGGGGAGCTCCTTTATATATCAAACCTCATTTGATAATGCCTGAATTTACTGAATTGAAACACAGGATCAGGAATGACATTTACCAAAACTGGTTAATCTGGTGATTCTTGTGTATCAGCCACGGAGCAGTTCTGTGCTGGATCTCTCCCTGCTCTGAGAGGTCTCAACCTCAGAGCATCTTCCAGTTGCCAGGGGAGTGTGTAGGACCCAGGTCAGGAGTTTGTGATGTTGGTGCCATTACAGCTCTAAATAATCACTGAATTGGCAAAAGCCATCAGCCAGGAATCTCTTTCAGGCAGCGGGGGCACTTGTGGAAAGAAAAGATCAGGATGAGATTGTGGTGCTGATAGTTCAGCTCTTCCCCAAGTCTTTTGAGTTTTTGACCTAAACTCAGCCTTTTGTTGCACTGCAGTGTGAGGAGAGCCTCGGGCTGTGCTGGGCTTTGTTCACACAGCGTGGTGCTTTTCATCTTCCCTGAAGTTCTGCACGAGGACAACCTCTGTGCTAAAATCCAAGCATGGGCAGTGGAATGGAGATAAGCTGGTCTCTAGTAGCAGTGTTCTGAAATGTTGCATAAAGCATGAGCACAAGTGTAGATCAGGTTAAAAAACACGGAGGAATTTTAGCTGAGGTTATCCCAACCATGGTCTTCTCCATCTCAGCCTCCCTTTCAGGGAAGAAAGAGGCCACTGTTCCAAGGCTCTGGGTGCTGTTTCCATCATCCTTCTTCCTTTGTCAGCTAACTGTGATTTTCAAGTTGTTTTTTGCTTAAAGCAGGATTTTTAAGCCTTTCCTTGAGGTGGTGGCTTCTGCTGAGCACATTTAGGCCAATCAGTGACCTCCCACCACAGGAGAGCAGAGACCCAAGTGTGCATTGGTTTTATTTTGTGCCCACCTTCCCTCTAGCAAGGCTGATCATTCTTGGGATCCATATCCTGGGAGTGCAATGTTAAAGCTTTTGTATGGAATTTCAAAATTGTACTGGAGAGCAAGCTCCTCTCTAGTATGTGGGTTCCTCAAAGAAATTGTTGATGATAGAAGCTGATGGCCTCAGTCCTGGGCAGGATGGACTGGATGGAGGCAAGGAGTGTGGCAGTAGAACTTCTGTGGGCAGGAATTTGTGTGTGTGCTCTGTGCTCCTTTCTGAGGTGCTTAAGGCAACTCCACACTCTGTGGTCAGAACTCCTGGATTTCTCCTCTGACTGTACAGGGAAGTGGGATACTGAGGTTCAGGGCATTGCCAACCTTGGTATCTCTGCATGAATAACACTGTGGTTAAATAAACATTGTAATAGGAGAAACTAAGGCAGCTGGAATGTCACATCCACCTTTGCTGTAGGACACTGCTGCTGAGCATATCCAGGGTGAAGGGAGGTGTCAGGCTCTGGCTCAGCCTGGGTTTCAAGGCAGGGAGCTTGGGAAGGTCTGGGATTCCTCCTGTGCTCACCAGAAGCCCAGAGCTGCTGCTCCTGATAGGACAGAAGAAACCACTCCTAAGGGTGCTACACTGAAAGTTGAGTCACTGGTGCTGTTTGGCCACTGATTTACCAAATATCTCTTGGCTGTCTGGAGGTAATCATTGTCCTAAGGGAAAAAAAAACAAACAACAAAAACCAACCAACAACAACAAAAACCAAAACCACAAACAAAATAAAAAGCAGACAATTTTTCTTCTCGTTGCAAAGGCAAAAATCTCCTTACTGATCTCATTGACACAGCTTTTTGTGTTCACACTGAAATACTCACTGACTGCCACAGCATAAACACCTGGAGCAGGCAAGACATGAGAATTCTCCCATAAATTTTTTTTGTTGCATTTGTGAAGCTTTGGTGTTCTTCTGGCCTGCCAGGAGGATTTATTGCAGAGTGAATTCCTCAGCTGTGACAAGAGGAACACCTGTTTCTGTGGGAGCACAAGCACTTCTCCATCAAACAAACATCTGGCAGTAGAAGCCCTTCAACTCGTGTTTATGACTTCTCTGGGTAAGATACTCCAAATACAACTTTGGAACTTCTCTTGAGAAAGTCAGCAATCCCCATGACCCTGTTGCTTCCTATCCTAAAAAAAAATAAAGCCCTAAAAATCATAATTCTGTCCCTTAATATGTAAAAAGTCTTTATTTTGCTATTAATGAAATGCATTCTTTTGGATGTTGATATTTTTCCCCCCAATAGCTAAGAATAAAAGTTCCATATGAACACATATATAACTTAATTAAATATAAACAACTTGAAATCTGCTGAGTTCTTTTCTGTTCTAAAAATTCCAAGCACCAGACTTGGAGAATTTGATTTTTAAGCATAATTCTCGTTAGGAATTTGAAATGAATAACCCAGATATGCTGAGTACCTGCAATTTCTCCATCCCAATTCAAACCAACATCCTACCTTTGTGTGATAACCATGGAAATGCATTCAGGGATGCTTTTGGGGCTGAGTACCTTGCTAACTTGCCTTTTCTTCCTGCTCAGCCTGCTGGCCAGCTGCTTCACATCAAATCCCAAAAATGATTGATGAAGGTACTTTACACAGAAAAAGTACATTACTAATGATGGGTAATTAAACTGTAGAACTCAGTGTTTCAGAACATGTGGAAATAAAAAATGGTCTCACAGATGGACAAATTGAGGGAGCGGAGTTTGTTCAGAGGTGATTAAACTTGGGTCTGGATGGAACTTCCANGCAGAACTCAGTGTTTCAGAACATGTGGAAATAAAAAAATGGTCTCACAGATGGACAAATTGAGGGAGCGTAGTTTGTTCAGAGGTGATTAAACTTGGGTCTGGATGGAACTTCCAGATCAAATAATTCCTGATTTTGGCTCCTGCCAAAAACCCTCAGTTCAGCCTACAGTTCATATTGTCTGATGCCTCAAAAGGATATTTTCAGGTTAAAATCAGGCCAGCATTCTGTGCTTTACAACACTCGGTGGGTTTGGACGCGTTTGTCTCCTCCTCTCTTCCAAGCAGGACACCAGTTGTAGGCTCAGTGTTTGCACTTAGGAGCTGCAGAGAGGCAGCATTAAAGAAGTGTTCCTTGCTCTCCTGATGCCCTGATCCTGTGTAACTCGGGATTTCTGCTGGAAGGGAGTGGTCCTTCCCCTCCCTAGGACAGCTTTCCCTCGGGCTGGCCCCGGCGCTGGTGTGGCAGGAGGGAGGAGCACGGTGAGCGCTTGTGATCCTGAGCAAAGTTCGCTGTGCTCGCTTGCCGTCTGCTTGGGGGAGTTAAATTGTAGCTGCACTTGTCATTCTGGGGCCATTCCCTTTGCCTTGTCCTCTGGGAGGATCCTGGAGGGCTTGAAGGGCAGGGGAGAGCAGTGAGGTCTGTGATGGGCTCAGGAAGTGCTGGGAGTGACTCTGCCCCTCTGGGTTTGTCTGACCCATCCCAGGCAGGGTTTGTGTCTGAATTCTCTTCACACCTGAAACATCCCCTGTCAGCAGGTTCAGTGTAACCTGGGGCTGTTCCAAGCTGCTGCTCCTGGTGACTTCAGTGGCACTGCAGACCTTGCAGGTGCTATGGGCTGATCCACAGTGAGTGTCAGGGCTTCTTTCCAGCTGCTTTCATGTGTTGAGTCCTCTGCTTCTGCTGCTTCTTTATCAGCAGTGGTGCTTCAGCAGAACACATCAAAATTGCTTTATGAGTGGTTTGTACTCCTTACTCAAGTACAGGTTTTTTTTTCCCCCCCAGTATTAAGACTTTGGTATTGATAATTTGTGAGTTACAATTCTGAATTTCTGGTTTCCTCAGCCTGGCCTGAAAAATTTCTTTATGTTTTTACTGTGTGCTGGCCCCAGAACTCCTTGGATAGCTGCCTTCTGCAAGGCTTGGTCAACACAGGGTGCTCCAGGCTGGTCTGAATTTCCAAAATGCTGTGAAACGCAAACCTCAGCATAATTACTAAATACTAACCCATGGTGCAATCCATGAAGAGATCCTTCTTTGCCTCCTACTCACCTGCCTCCACGTGCAGTGGGTGGAATTCTATTTCTAGGGAACCCTGCTTTGTTGTAAGCAGCCACCTCACTTCTGGCATGGCTTAGGGTGTAGCTGGGAAGTTCTGCTGAATTTGTGCTTACCAGAAAACAGCATTAAGAGGCAGAATTGTGACTTAAATGGCTTTTTTTGTGATCTTTTGTGCAGCATAGCTGAAAAATTGTCATTTTCCTCTGCTACTGCTGTTCTGGTAATTTCCTAGGAGTGTTTTTGGAGACTTGTTAGCAGCTCACCTGTCTGGCAGGTCCCTCACAAATAAACTAATGCAATATATCCACAGTCATCTCTGTCTGTTGTCTTTGAGAGGCAGGAGAGATTCACACCATTGCCTCTGGGCACGGGGAGTACCTCTGGAAAACGTGTTTAGGGAACCCTCTGGAGCCCTTTATTGCCATGGAACTTGGAGTTTTAATCATCAGATTTGAGGCTGTTACTTTGTCAAAGTGTCAAGAGGCTTTTTAATGGAGTAACAGCATTCATGTTCTGGCTTTAAATGTGTTCTTGAGTAAGAACAAGAAGGTCACAATCATATCCTAAAGTGCCTTCCAGATTTCAGGTCACTAGATATCATTTTCTTAATTGTCATCTAAATTTAGAAAACAATTTAACTTGTAGTGGCAAGTGCAGTACTTTCACCCTAAAGCTTTTGTTTGTGGTGTTGTTCTCTTGTGTCACGTACATCCCTGATTCATCCATGGACTTTGGAATTCTGGTTTCCACTGGAAGTTCAGTGAGAGCTGTCAGAACCTGGCTTGTCTTTCAAAATTAAGCACAATAAAAACTTCTGCAGCCCAAACCAATCCCGTGGTTTTGAAAACAGCCAGGCTCTGAGAAAGCCTCTGCATTCATTATCTTACAGCATTAGAAAATTTCCTGCTCTACCTAAAGACTTGTAATGTGTTTTTTTAACTTGAAGAATCTTGGTGGAATAGATCAATTGGCCAGCAAACATTGCCTTGGTGTGGCACTGTGGGGTGCCCAGTTAATGACACCAAGAAATGGATTTAAACTGTAGTGTGTGAGGATATTTCTCTGAGCACTCCAATTTCCACAGGTGTAGGAGTCTCAAAAGGTGTGCAGAGTCTCCCTTTGTTAAACTGCTTTTTGTGGGAGGTTAAAGTTACATTAAAAATAAAAAAAGTGTTGTCAGTAAGCCTAAAGATAGGAAATTCTTTAAATAGCTCAGGCAGATGAACTCCAGCACTCCAGGAATACTGCAGAGCTTCAGGAGGATGCTGCTGCCTGTGCAGGAAGAATAAAACAGGTGCTTTGCCCCAGCAATTCCATAAATCTGCCCTGTTTCAGTGTGGGATGAGTAACTGGGGCATTGCTGCTGGAAAACCTCTGCTCTGAAGCTGAGAATTGCAGCGGTGAAGGCAGCAAATTGGGAAGGGTTCAGGGAAAAAGAGGTTCAGGAATAATCCTTTTGTCTCCAGATTTTGTGTTGTTGAGGAAGGAAGGAATCTCAGTCCATGCAGAGGCAGGAGCAGCAGGATGGGCAGCAATTCCTGCCAGGAGAGGGGCTTTCCAACCTGAAAGGTAGCAGCAGAAATATAAAATATCTGTGTTTGCAGGGAATCCTGGTGAAGGGGAGGCTGCACCCACTGCCCTACAGTTCTGAACTGAGCGATTTAACCCCGAGATTTTGGAATAAAACTCATCAATTTTGGATTTGCTGCTGCATTTGCTGAGGTCTCCTGTGGGGTGTGGGGCTGGTGGAGAAGCTGTGAGCTTGGTGCAGGAATCACCAGTTCCTTTTCTTTGGTAAGAATGGTAAAAAATGGTAAAAAATCACCATTCTTTGCCTCTGTGGGTTTATCAGGCTGTACATTTTCACAGCTCTTGCCTTGGGGTTGTGAGATGATGGAGATTTTGGTGGGTATGTCTCTCCCAGGCCCTTGTGGAAGAAGGGAGAACTTTAATGCAAGACACTTTAAATAAAAGAAATTAAATTATTGCTACTGAGTAGACAAAATGGTAAGTAAGAATGTACCAGAACTTAAGCAAAATAAACAAAGGTAAACAAGAAATAGATTACTTTTGCATTGAAAGATATGTATTAAATCACATAAATATTCTATATGCACCCTATCTCCCAATTTTTAATTCCCCTTTAAAATGTAGGAGCCAGATAATTTTTTTATAGAAAGAAAATTGAAAGGAAGCTGATTATTTATATTCTTAAGTCATTTCCCAAAGCTAAAGAAAACTGCACAGAAAATGTTGCACTTTATTGCTGCCTGCTGAGTTATAGCCTGAAATGCAGAAAGGCAAATCAGAACCTAATTCAATATTTAGAGGATTCCCACTTTATACCAGCAGTGTAAAATAATTGTTGCTGTTCACCAGGCTTCCTTACCAATACTTCATTCCATCCTTCATCCAGGGAACTCTGCAAGTGTATTTCAAATTACATTGGCTTATTTCAAAGTGAACAGAACAGCTTTGTAATCAGTGATAAATATCTAATTTCAAGATAATTAAAAATGCTTGTCACATAGAAGCATATGACTTTTAAGTAAAAGTTGTTTCTGCTTGCTTAGGAGGTGATAAGATTGTGGACTAAATGTGATTAATGTTCTTTGCAGATGTTGCTTTATATGCTTAGGCTTTCAAAGTAAAGCAGTCTAGACTGTCTGTCTGCATTCTCCTACAGCTTTGATCTTGATTAAAACTGGTTGTATTACATTTATCATCTTCCTTTCTTGAATGCCAGAAAGTCTCTTAACTGGTTTTTTGTATCTTTATTTGTTTGTGGAGAAAGAGACTCGGTATCATCTCTGACTACTGCAAAAATTGCCCATTTGATGCGTTCAGCAAGCAGCAAAAATGGGAATTTTGGGTCTTGAAAGGCTGAGAGCAGTCACTGGGTTATTTCAGACCCAGCAAACGTTGGTTCAGTTCCCAGGGAGTGGGGCAGGTGAGCACTGAGTGGGTTTTTCCCTGGTGTTGGACCCAGATGTGAGGAGGGGTGGAGGCTGCTTTGATGCTGTGCTGCCCTCAGCAGCGTTGCTGTCAGCTCTGATATTGGTGATTTGTTAATATCCCCTCCATTCTGCTCCATCGAGCTTTTCCCTCCTGCTTCCCACCCTCAGCACTCCGGGCCTTTGAGCTGGATGGCTTCAGGCTCTGGAGAAGGGTCACACACAGCAAAGTGCCCAAAGAAAGAACATTTTGTCAGGGGACAATTTTAGATGCTGTTTGGCAGAGCTGAAAGATGGGAGTTTGTCAAATCTCTGTTTTGCTGTGGAATCTGTGCTTGCTGAGGGAGAGGAGCAGCTCCTCATTTGTGTGCACCAAGTAGCTTTGCAGTGATTTTTTCAATATTGGAAATATTCAGATTTTCTGTTTATTTCCTCATTTATTCCTTAAGATTGTTTAGGGTTGATTTGAGAACTTGATGTGTTTTATGGGGATGTTTGAAGTGAAGGTAAACCTTTCAATATTAAATCTGTTTGTTGGCCAGTCAGTAAAGCATTTTGTGCAGTTCCATTAAATATTAAAGTGGATGGGGTTTGTTTTGTATCTCAGTTTTTGTTGGTGCCACCACTGAGTGCTTTATTCAAGTCTGTTGGTTGCAGTTATTTAGGAAATGTTTGGCGCTTCTAAACCGCAGTGGTGTCTTAAATCCAAGTTTGGGAACAGGGCTCCATGAGCTCATGCAATACACAAAACAAATGGAGAAATAATTGGACAGTAAGTTAAATAATATTTAGCTGTCAAAAACCACTTGGAAATCCATTACAGGAGGCAGTGAGTTGGGCCTTGCTCTGTATTTTGTCATTGCTTAATTTTTTTAACTTTATAAAATGCTAAAGCTGTTCTGGCTTTGTTGTGACTTGGCAGTGATTTTTAAGAATTTCTTTTTCTTCAGTTCTGTAACAACAATTAATATTTTTTATATTACAACATGGTTATCATTCTGGAGATCTGTAACCTTGCCTGAAAGCTGATGCAGCATCAGGGCAGAAATGAATTCAAAGAAAATATTTGAATGCAAGTCCCACCCAGCAGATGTGGATTGCCCCTGTTTTAAAAGCATCACCCAGTGCATAATTGATGGGCTGGCTGAACCAGAGCTCTGAACAGAGCTACTGGTGTGGCTGGGATCTGTGCAGGGCCCCTCAGAGCCATTTCTGAACAAAACCCTTCCAAATTATCTTCATATTCTGAATGGGCACGTTGAAAAGTTACCACTACAGTTTTGGTGCAACGTTTTTGTAACAAATGGGTTACAAAACGCAGCAAAACTTCAACTTTTTCATTGGTTTGCAGGCTATAAAATGAAATAATTGGGGATTATTGTGTCAGGTGTGGGCTGTACAATCAGGAGATTCCAAATTCAATCATTTGTGATCAAACATGATTTGCTAAAACCAAAATCCAATAGCACTGTTTTAGTGTTGTTTTGGATGATTTTCTTACCAAACATCCAGTGATGCTCCTGTTGTCTTCATTTCCCTAAGTGGATGTGCACAGTTCCTAAATGAGATTGAATTTCATAGATTAATTTTTAAATGTTCAGATGTTTAAAACCTTTAAAACATCTTTAGAGTCTTCATACTGGAGATAATTCCAGCCAAAACCTGGAGTTTCTCAAAGGTATTTTTGTACTGTTAAATGAGATTGACATCAACTTCGTTGTCATTCATACAGAACCACAAATAAGAGTCTTTTGGTCTTTAGTTTCTTCGTTGGATTTTTTCCTAAATTACTTATGTTAGAAGATTTTATATATATATATATATATATAAAAATCCTCCAAATTTTTATTTTAAAGGAACGGAGAGGTCATTTACAGATTGCTAGAATTGAACTCCTTTCTAAAAGGGAAAAGAGAGGTGATTTCCTACTGTTCTTCTAAATTTTCCACTGTGTGGGTTAAGTTAGAGCATTTCAGAAGCGTTTTTCTGCTGGAAGAATAACAGCAACTTTCAGAATTCCTTTTGGGAAGACCTTTTGGATGGATGAATATTTCTTTTGCCATTTTTCAGGGTCAAACTGCCTGTGCATCGTAACCTTTTTGAGCACAGGAAGCTGTTCCAGCATTTATTTGGAGTTAAATGGTATTTCATCAAGCTCTGATGATATTTGCAAATATCTGTTTGCCTTCCCTCACTCTGCACATCAAACACCCTTCAAAAGGGCTTTTTGCTTTTCTTTTCCTTGAGAAAAACACTGATTTTAGAAACATAAACTGTTTGTAAGTGCTTGTAGGCAGGTGAGAGAAATAAAAACCACTGTCTTGGATTAGTTTTGTATTGATTTGATTCTGATGTTAGATCAGAGCTGATTTATTTGAGGCAGCTGCTGCAGGAGTTGCTGCATTTCACTGTTTTAATGACAATAAATGTGCTGGGTGCCCAATGTGTAGCATATTCTGAAAGTCCCTACTACAGAGTTATGCTCCAGGACACTGATAATGTTTTTAAATTGTAATTTGAAAAGTGCTCCCTTTTCCAGTCAGTTGTACTTAAAGCTCTGATAAGAAATACAAAAAGAGTTAAGTTTTAATATGTATTATGCTGATTTTAATAACCTCCTTTTGAGCTTGAAATGCTTCTCTTTTGGATTTGTTCTTTTGGTTGTCCATCTTGCTTTCCCAGATCCAATTAGAAATAATATTTTTTTTAAAAAGGATGAGTGGATAGTAAATTCTGCTTCGTGAAAATCCATAAAGATGAGATAAAATGGAAGAGAAAAATAATTTTATATTGAGGTGCATGAAGAAGTTGCTTTGTTGCTCCATTGCTGTTTTCTCCCAAATCTTAAATAAATTATATTTTTGGTAGCTTACCAGTCACTTATATCCAACTTGATTGTCCATAAAAGCAGGGACATCTACAGATCTCTAGAAAATAAGTCCGGAATGAGGTACTTGGGACAAAAAAAAAATCTTTGTCCTGTTCCCTTCCATCCTCAGTGGTGCCTGGATGTGTTTCCTGAGCTGTTGTGTTTGGGCTGCACCCTGGGAGAGTTGATCTGGAGCTGCAGGATGTGCTCACCGTGTCAGCAGCGGGTTTGTCTGTAAACAGGGTTGATTCAAGCTCCAGAAATGGGATTTTTCACATAATCTTCAGATTACAGTCTGCTACAGGGAGCAAAATGAGGCAGCCTGAGAGGGGCAAAACAGAAAATCCATCTCAAGTCACAGCCAGGTTTGCTAAAGAGGCAGTTTGGGATTTTTACATCTTCAGAACATGAAGGCACAAATTTAAAAATTCTTTCAGTGGGGAAAAGGTTTGGAGCAGAAATTTAATGAAAGAAATGCAACAAAGTTTGAGGTTGTGTGGATGTTTTGCTGTAGGAAGAGAGTTCAGAATTTATAAACATATTAGCATTTTTATGCTGATAGGTATTTAGTCAGATGTGTAAGGCTGCAGCCTGGCATTTATTCAAGTGTAGTGGCTGGAGGGGGCACAGCTCAGTGGGATTTTGCACTGCAGCTCCAAAATGCTCCCCAGTGGGGCCTTGCAGCAGAGCAGAGCCCAGGAGCTGCCCCTGGGGCTGGCAGTGCTGCTGCTGAGCCCAAAGTGCTCCTGGAGGGGCCTTTCCCAGCACACAAACCCAGGGTCCAGAGCAGGGAAATCCTGGGGTGTCTGGGGTACTGACTGCAGCTCTGGAGTGAGCTGGATGAACTTGGGAAGTGCTGTTGGGATGAGAGGTGAAGTGAAAAGGAAAATACAAAATACAAAAAATATACAAAAATACAAAATGAGGGGCTGTGTGGAATCAAGGCTGAAGCTCCACATGAGGATTCTCCATAAATAAGGTGGAGAGTGAAGAGGGAGGGGTAAGGAAGATTTCCAGCTCGGTGGGCAAGGGACATTTCAAAGCTGGAGTTTTTCAGTGCTGGATCCTGCTTTTTTCCCCCTGCATGGCATCCTGTTTGGCTGCAGCTCCCAGGTAATCCCTCTGTGTGTTTACACAAACTGGGACCTGCCTTTCCTCCTGTTCAGCTGCCATCTGGACCAGGGCAGCTGGAGCTTTGTCTGGCTGTGCTGGGCACTGCTTGTGCAGCCTCAGCCAGCCCACAGCAAGCTCAGCCCTTGGGAAGTGTGCTGGGCCAGTTCTGAGCAAAAGGATACAGTGATGCTTTCAAAATTCAAAAAAAACCAACAAACAACTGGTAGTAAGGATGTTTAGGCTGGGATTTTGGTTGTAACCACAGGAAAAAAAAAAAAAAAAAGGAAAGTATAGCAATGGAAAAAGGATTTAAATGTAAATAAGAAGCCTGNATGTTTAGGCTGGGATTTTGGTTGTAACCACAGGAAAAAAAAAAAAAAAGGAAAGTATAGCAATGGCAAAAGGATTTAAATGTAAATAAGAAGCCTGATGAGCATATGTGGGATAACTGGGTAGTGTTTTTGCTTGCAATAGCACCGAGTGGGACACAACACCCACAGAGAGATTTGTTGGAGATGTGAGTTGAAGGCAGAATCACACTGGTCCTGTTGTCTTTTAAATAGTTATATAAGGTCCTGAAAGACAGAAAAAGAAGTGGGGGTTGGATATATCATGTGGAGGAAACATCAAATGTGGAGTTGGATGCTTGCCTCATAGATGTCTTGACTGTGTTTTTGTTTGACTTGGTGTGTGGTTCTGTTTGCTTTGCAGTCAAACTGTTAAATTTGCATTGTACTTCACTGATTTGGAAGGCAAAAGGTAGAATAATTGTGTGTAATTAGCCTGACTTCGCTCTCCCCTGCATGCTTTTGAGGGGTCAGAAGGGAGGCTCTGTGGAGACTCCTTAGTTCTCCATAAATACAGGTGAAATATTGACAGAGATTGTCTTGAACAGGAATCTGGAAGATGCAGGAAGCAAACAGAACAGAAGGGTTGGACAAATTGTAATTTCCTGATGTTCTCTTACAGGCTAACCAGGGAAGGAAATTTGAGGACAGCTAAAATTGACAGCTAAATGAAGCTTTTCTAATGCTTTTTTATTAAGTGATTAATAGTTTCAAATTTCCCATCTCCATGAGGCTGCAGGAATATCAGACTTCCATTTAGAAAATCCTAAATGTTTCCTAGCTCATGATTGGGAAGTTCTTACCAAGTTTTGTAGCTGAGAGAAGAAGCTGCACAAACACCAACCCCCAAAAAAGGATCATTTTGATCCAGAATCCTTTGGGATTCAGAGCTGGGTGTTACTGAGAGGAATCCCCACATCTGGTGAGCTGCAGCACTGCAGGATCCCGCTGGGTTTGGGATTCTCAGATCAGAGGAACAGCTCTGACAGGGATCTGAGATCATTCCTGGGAAACTCCCTGGCAGGCCTCAAAATAGAAATGCTGCTGCTTGCCACCACCAGCATGAGACTCATCCCTGAGAACGATTCATTCTTCCTCATCCAGCCTGGGTGTCCTTAGGTGCTTTATTTAGGTGCTTAATTGGTGCTTTTAATGCTGAAGGGCCTCTTTTTTCGTTTAATAACAGCATTCCAAGAATCTGTGTGGAAGTGGTGTCACTGCTGTGTGCAGTGGGAAATTATCCCTGGTGCCTTCCTGGGCAGCTGCTTCCCTGAGCTTCATCCAGAGCCAGCTGTAGGTGAAACCTCCTGGTACCAGAGTGCAGCAGAACCCCACTTTGCAAGTTTTCACATCAAAAAATTAACTGAGGTTTTCCCCTGTGATCATTCTTGGTGTTTGGGGCTTTGTACTGAGGATAATCCAAACTGGGAACTGTGTATTTCTGGCATTAGTGCTTGTTTGGCTCCACTCTTTTTTTGATGAATCTTGTAGAATTTAAACTTTCCTGGGAAGTTTTGGGCCTTGTGTGGAACATTGTGGAACGTTTTAACCATTTTGTAATCGTGCCAGGGAGGGGACATTTGACCAGCAATGACTAAAAGCCACCAGCACATGAGGCCAGCGCAGCCCCAAGGCTGTGCCTCAAACCAAACAATTTATAGGTTTTTTTCAAGCTTTTTTTCAAGCTTTTTTTCCCCCCCAAAAGCCATTAGGCAGTGGGTGAGAGGTGTCTGTGCTGTGTGCTGCTCACACCTCGCAGTGACAGCAGTGGCAGGTTTGAACTTGAAAACATCAGCCTGTGTTTTGCTGTGCTCCCTTGAAGTCAGGGGGTGTGAAAAGTGACACTTCACTGGAAGCCCCTGCAGAGTCCCAAAGGGTGACAATCTCCAGCTCAGGGGTCACCAGCATTCCCACCTGAAGGACAGAGCTGCCAGCTGACCCTTTTTCTCCATTTTCTGCCACGTGCTTTACTCTGGAAGGATTCTGGAAAACTTGGGCCTCCGAGATCTGGTGGTTTTCCCACTTCCTTAAACCCGGCCTTAAATAAGATATTCCTAAGTACAAGGCAGAAATTAGAAGTTCTCTACAAAATCCCATTACAGCGTTATTAATTTCAGCTAACAGCAGGACAAACTGCTGGGAGGGGCTGAGGGGAACACACTGCAAAAGTAATTCCAGTTTTTCTTTCCTTGAGCAAGAGGACCATGCAAATAAAACCAAGATCCATCTCTATATGTAAAATAACATCATCAAGTGCTTGGAGCAGCTGACTCTAAAAATTGTTTTCCATACTCTAAATCCAGAGTCAAAGAAATGTTGTTTCTTGTTACTGTCCACCAAGCAGACCAGGGCCTGCAAGGAGTTTTTTAACAATACAGATATTATTCCTCTTTCCTCCCCCCCTTCCCTCTCAGTTCTATTCCCTGTTTTTAGATGACATCATCCTCCACAGTTTCCACTCTCCTGAGGAATCTAAGACTCAGTGTAGTGCCTTTGGGTAGAACATCCTTCATTTTTCTGCACTGGATTCTTCTCTCCTTCTTTTTCAGAAGTGTTATCTCAGCTGCAGAATTTCATATTTCCATGGCAGGCTCATCCCTACAAGTTTTCCTTTTTGGCAAAGTGTGAACTGCAAAAAACTTGAGATATGTTCCGAGTATGTGATGAGATATCTATCAAATACAGATTTCCTGATGTTCCCCCCACTATAATCCTGGAGAATAATACAGCTCTTACTACACAAAACTCACACTAAAGTTTCCAGGTTTACTACAGGACCCCTGCTCGAGTTGCAAACTCATTTATTTTGAAATGCTATTTTAGGAAAAGAAAGCAGCCTTCTGGAACATCAGGTTAATCTTTAAAGTTTGAAATTTCACAGGGCAGTGTGGCTGCAGTGCAGGTGATTTGTTACTTCACTGCCTTGTTTATCTTTTTTCCAGTTCTTGCGTTGCCTGAGTTAATTGCTGCTGTGTTTGGATTTAATGAATGTACTTTGGCTGAGCTCATCTGAAGTACAGTCCTTGTTTGACCTGGCAGCATTGAGAACAGTGATAATAGGACTAATATTAGTCTGAAAATCAACAAAATAAGTTTGGGGACAGCATGTAAAAGGAGGACAGAGCAGGTCCTTTCTGTTGGAACTCAGTTTGCTTTATTAGGTTGGAAATAACTTCTTTATCCTTCCTTTGAGAAACATTCCCCTGGGTGTTATCAGAAAAAATAGAAAATGATAAAATCCTGCTTCCTGCTTGCAGAAACATCAAAGCTGGGCCTTTTTAGTCTATATTTGTAGTCTGTTCTTAGATATATTTGTAGGGCTAGAAAGTGTTTGAGATCACTGTGGAAACAAATAGAATAACACATTATGGGCAAGTGCTGGAAAAAGGTACCTGTGCAGCAAGTGAAGGGTTTTTTTCCAAGGTGTTATTTCTATTATGCTGCCTTTCCTGTTCTTTTCTGTTCCTCTGGAACAGCGTGTTACAATTCAGATATTTTGGTGAATGGGCCTTTCTATCTATAAGGTACTCAGTGCCTGTGGTGCTTCAGGCCTCTCTGCTCAGCTGGATTATTCTAATAAACTTCTGCATTCCTTGTATTTCAGTGCTCACAGAGTTCAGATTCATCTCAAATATAATACAATTTAAATAACCTTTCTACTACAAGCAGAGATATCTGCCAGACTGAACTTCACCCTTTAATTCTTCTATATATTCTAAGTTTTCTAGGGAATAGCCCAAAAAAAAAATCCTCGGCACCATCAAGCTAATCTTTGTAGGCTTTTCACCAGTGCTCATGACTTCAGCTTGAAAATGTTGTTACATTTCATAAACCAGGGAGAGATCACAGATTCAGTTCCCTTTGGCCTTGGTGTCACCAACTAATCATGCTGCAAAGGCAGTATTTGGGAATGAGGGTAGGACGTGGGAAGTGTTGAAGGCTTCTCAGAAAATGAGGGAGATGATCATTATCACATCTCAGATAAAGTATCAGGAAATCATTCCTGCCTTACAGACCCATGTGGTTGTGTTGCTCAGTTCCAGGTTTAGTAGATGAAGTTGGATGATAAACTTCCAGGAGTTTCTGTCTTTTTTTTTCCCCCCCTGGGTGTAATGCAGTGATACCTGTAACAGACAATTCCTGTTTATTTTATCCAGTACCTCTTTCCAGTAATCCCTTTCTGAATTAAGGCCATGTCAGGCCTTAGGAGCTGTGCAGAGATTTCACTTTTTGCCCCTTTTTAATTAAAAAACTGGCTAGATTTTTTTTTCAACCATTCACTGTCTTTCTGATTGAAAACTGGCAGCCAGGCCTTCCAGTTCCTCCTGAGGTGAGGTTTTGCAGGCTGCAGGTGTGCACTCTTATGGAATTGCTCCCAGTTTGCTGTATTAACAGTGCTTCAGAAGTTCAGATGTTGGTTTGCAGCTCAGTGCAGCTGTTGTGGATGGGCACAAGTGTGAGTGATGCTGCAGGGGGTAACACAGGTACCCAGTGGGACCTGGCCCAACATGCCCAAACTAAACCCTGTTATGTACCTGGATAGCCTTTTCTTTTCCATGTGTTTTCCTCCCAAGCTTTCAGACTTCACATTCCATCCATCAGACCCTGCTGGAGCTTTGCTCATGGCTTTTTTCAACAGCAGCATTTTGCTTTTTGAGATTCAGGACCCAGCAATTCCGTGTGCACTTGGAATGGGTACAGGAGTTTCGTTCTAGACCTGCTCTGCCTGATAAATTTGCTTTGTTGTCAATGCCAGCTGCCCTTCTCCCCTGGGAGCTCCATCCCTGTGGAGGGGTGGCAGAGCTGGTTGTAAGCAGATGGGCTCAGGGCTGCCTTCTTTGTTGTGGTTGCCCTTCTCCTCTTCCCTTCCTTCCATCATATTCCCACTTTTCTGCTTGGAAAGATTAATCCAGGATTGTCCTGCTCTGTCCATGCCTGGCCAGACCTATGGCAAGTGCCTGTTCAGGTGAGAAGCTGCAGCCAGATCCAAGGTCATTAAACCAACAGGGACTGCTGCCAGACACTGATTAGAGCATTACTGGATTAGAAAATCATGGATAAGAAAACCTGACTATAAAGATGCAGCAGTAAGGAGAGGATTTATGCAAAGTTAGTTTTACTCTAATTTCTGAATTTTACAAAACTCAGCTTGTCTGTGGTCCTTCAGAGCTGGGCTTGGCAGCAGGAGAAAAGGAATGGCACGTGTGAGAGAAATCCAGGACTTCTGCTTTATTGCACTGACAGAACCAAATTGTTCAATCTGTTGCCTCATCTGTTTCTTGCCATAGCTGAGAGCTGTAAAGGTCAGGCCGTGGCAGCACAGGGACTGCAATGGTGAGCAGGCTGCTCCTCACAGCGCTCCCAGCTGCTCCTGCCCACAGCCCTATTTTGGGAAGGCTTCAGAGGCAGGAGTTTGGGAAGGAAAACCTGGGAGGATGCTCAGTGTGGTCAGTGCTGGGCTCTGCAGCAAGGTCAGTGGGGAATCATCCTCATCCTCCTCGTGGCTGCTGGGCCACAGCTGTTGTGGGTAAGTGTGGAGAAAGGAGTGGTGCAAATAAATACAAATAAAATCGATGTGGGAGACCTTTTCCCTTCCAGTCTGCTCTTCAGCCAGTTTGTAAAATTCAGAAATTAGAGTAAAACTAACAGAATCCCAGAGTGGTGTGGGTTGGAAGGGATCCTAAAGACCTTCTAGTGACCACCTAGGAAATCATTCTGGGATTCTGGGATTCTGGTGGAAATGTAACAGGCTTAAAAATATTAAATGTGTAGATATATACAAGCAAAGTAAACCTGCTCTGGCAGCCTCCTGACCCCTCCTCAGTGGATCCTCTGACTCTCCAGCCCCTCCATCTCCCTCTCTGTTTGCCCATGGGTTTAATACAAGTTAAATGGTAAAGCTTCCATGAGGATTAATGACACACTCTGGGTGGTATCTGACAAGATAAAACCAGAAATAAAAGGCACTTCTTACTCCCTTCCAGTATTTCTTAGCACTTTGGCTTCCTAACAGCCCTCCACCCTCGCAGGAACCAGACTGTGCTTTATATCCCATTCACTGGGAAGTTATTTCCACCAGAATCCCAGAATCCCAGCATGGTTTCCTAGGTGGTCACCAGGAGGTCTTTAGGGTCCCTTCCCACCCACACCATTCTGGGATTCTGTGACACTTTTGCCCCCAAACACCTCTAGTTTTCTTTTGGGAGTTTCAAGAGTTAACTCACTGCTCTTGTGGCTCATGTAACGAGATAAGAGGCACAAACGCCTTTTGGTGAATTTTGCTGGCTAAACCTCCTGCTTTGGCAAATATTTTAATTAAATCTTCACTGCTCAGCATTCTAAATTTTCTCTGCTATTTCTATTCGTGGAGAAGTATTGCCATGACTTGTTCTTCATTTCTTCCAATCTTGCTAAGTTATGCAAGCCACTGTTTGACTTCACAGAGGATCTTTGTTTTACGTTTCCACACTTGGAACGCTGCTGAACTTTCCACGTTTTCTCTCTTTATTAAAAAAGGGGAGAGAGGGCACTTTGGTACAAGCAGTAAACAATATTTTTACACACCCTGGCTTTGTGATCCTTCAGAATTCCATCTGACTGTGCTTCCCATTCCTTCCAGGTGCCATCCTGGGCAGGTCAGAAACACAGGAGTGCATCTACTACAACGCTAACTGGGAAAAGGATAAAACAAACCGCAGTGGGATCGAGCCCTGCTATGGTGACAAAGATAAAAGGAGACACTGCTTTGCTACCTGGAAGAATATTTCTGGATCAATTGAAATCGTGAAGCAAGGCTGCTGGCTGGATGACATCAATTGTTATGATAGGTGAGTTTTCCTAGGAATTTTTTCAATTGATTTGTCATTGTAAACTCCTCTCTATGATTTATCCATCGTCCCCTCTGCAACCAGTGCTTCAGACAAATGAGTCTGTGAAGAATTATCTTCTTTGTAGATGCTCACTTGTGTTTAGGGACCAGACTTCATGTGAGTACTTTGTCTTGTTTGCAGAATAGTCTCTTTTACCTTCTTCAGAACCCAGGTATTTAATTTATTCTGTTTTCTTATTCTTTTCTCATTAACGATAGATTTTTTAGTGCCAACCAACACAAATGTAATTATTGCAACCAGAATGCAAAATTCTACAGCTGATTTCTCCAAAGTCTTTGGAGTAGGAAAGTCAGCACTTTGTGTTTGCAGTTTACCAGTTTATTATTTTGCCAGTTTATTAAAAAGCTCGGTGGCAGCTCTAAGAATATTCTAAATTTCCAGTTATTTTGTTGATAACAGATGGTCTAGAAAGTACCCACGAGCAGTAACAGCAGGACTTGGGGTTTGTTAGATACTGACTGAATAAAGGTCAGGACTCTCTTAAGCAATGGTGTTAAAGTTTTTTAGAACACTGTACTGGGTTTTATTGGCCCAAAACCAGTTATTGTTTGGGAAGGCAGAGAATTAAGAAATGGATGCACAGTAGAACTTCTTTAAAAAGTATTTAGAGTTATTTCAGCAA
The DNA here is from genome assembly GCA_013398175.1 of Climacteris rufus. Taxonomy (NCBI): domain Eukaryota; kingdom Metazoa; phylum Chordata; class Aves; order Passeriformes; family Climacteridae; genus Climacteris; species Climacteris rufus. The sequence continues at coordinate 592,027 of VZRZ01007309.1, forward strand.
TATTTTAGAAAAGTTTTCCTTTGTGTTTCTTCAAAGTTGAATTGTTAGAAGGAAGCCTTGCAGTCATTGCTGCCCAACCCCAGGATGTTTTCTGATTTAATGACAGTTTAAAGCTCAGTTGAACAGTCTGAAACAATCCTAAAATCGTGAGATTAAATTCTCCCTTGAGCAGAGAAAAGAAATTGCAAGAAGAAATAAAATGCAGGGAGGCTGGTAAGGAACTAGCTGGCAACAGAGTGACTCTGAGTCCTCATGAAGTAACCTGTGCTCATCACAGACACTGCTGTGTTTGCCCAGAACATCCCAAATCTCACCTCTGACAGTGGGGTGGTTCTGCTGCACTGGGAGTGACGTGGGGGTAACTCCAAACAGCAGCAGATTCAGAACATCAGAGAGTCAACATCCCCTGGAAGTCTCAGGACAGTGCAACAGCACGAGCTGGCTCCAGGAAATAACCCCAAGTTTTGAAGATGAGCCCAAAAAGTTCTTGACAATCTTCAGCTGTGTTGAAAACCCTTCAGTATTTCTTCAGGTTTTTCAAATTCTGCTCCTGCTTGGCTGTGTTTTTTCTTTTCTGGTGGGAATAGTTTCAGCTAATTTGTTAATAGAATATTAATAAACAAACATTTCCTGTAGTAATTCACACAGTGAAATCAACCCTGTCCCTGAGCACAATGTAGGCAGAGGACATTGTAGAAATTTTACCGTTTCTTTCTACAAATTTTATAAAATGTAGAAATTCTGCTTCTCACTTTTCTCCAGCCCTGTACTGTGAGTTTATGGTTCAGCACCAGTTGTTTGATCACTTTTTGTCCTGTTTAAATCTAAATTGTGAACTGTTCTTCAGTGTCCTACTGGTGCTTTTCTTTAACTTTGTCTTACATATAGCAAAAATGTGCTGTTTCTGTTTTAATAATATTCCATTGCAACAGAAATTATCAACATTTTATTTCACTGGATTCCATGTAGCTGTTACTGGGGCAATGTGTTATCCTGCTCCATGTATGGCCACAGGGGTTTTCAGTTCCCCTTTGAAACGTGCAAGGTGAGCACCCATTTTTCTCCTGAAGAAAACCATCCCAGCTGGAGATGCATGAACCTTTTTGCTCTTCCCTTTGGCAGGAATGATTGCATAGAGAAGAAGGACAGCCCTGAAGTGTTTTTCTGTTGCTGTGAGGGCAACATGTGCAACGAGCGCTTCTTCTACTTCCCCGAGATGGAGGTCACGCAGCGTAAGTTCCTCCTCAGCAAAAGTTCATGTGGGGCTTCTCCAAATGTCCTGCCCTGTCTGTCTGTCCTGCCTGGGGGTTCTGATTCCCTCATGGAGCTCTCTGCATTCCCAGGCAGAGCTGAGGAATTGCCAGTTTATTCCAGTTGGGAAGGTGCTTTCCTATAGAATCGACAAAAGGTACTTCAGCTCCTCTCCAAGGGTGAGAGGGAAGGATAATCTGGAATAATTGGCTGGTTTAAGATACAGAAATTACTGTCAAATCTTATCTTAATTGTCTAGTTAAGCTCCTGTAAGTGTACAAATTGTTGGGCTGAAAGCCATCTCATCCCTGTATCCCTGTGCCAGCCTGTGGATGCTCCTGTTCCTCAAACAATCCCTTTAACCCAACTGGACCTTGAATTTCTCTGTGAACTGGCACAATAACCTCTAAAAAGGGGGAGGAATTGTCCTCCCAGATCACAGGATCCTTGTGGGTGCTTCCATCTCAGCAGAATCTGTGGATCTGAAAGAAAATCAAAAGCCAGACTTAACAAATAATTGTTTAAAAAACAGGACCTAAAAGATGATTTGATTTTTCTTGCCTATCTTCTTCCAGTCAGGATCTAATCTTTGCTGGAAAACTGAGTGGTGTTAATAACTGAGCTGAAAACAGCAAATGTCTCATGTACCAAATAGCCAGAGGAAGTTGTTTATGAAATGAAATAACATTTTCTGGGAGATTAAAATAGCCTTTGTTGACCCAGGAGATATTGTTGTCATTTTTGTCAGTGATGCTGCTAAGGCAATAATTGACATTCTTGCCTCTCATGAGACCTCTCCTGCCCTAGGGGGCTGTGGCTGCCTCACAAGCAGCTCCAGCTTCTCCAGAGCCTTTTTTGAGGTCATGTGGAAGTGTCTTCACCTGGAGAACTTCTCCTTGCAGCAGAGCAGCAGAGCACAGAACTGCAGGGGGGTTGTTTCTGCCCTGTGCAAGGCTACACCTCTGTGTGGGTTGGTTTTTATTCATTAGGTGCTGCATTCTGGCAATACCCTGAACATACAAACATCCCTCACACGCTGTGGGTTGGTGGGGGTCAGAGGCACAACATTTCCCTGTGCTGAAGTGTGAATGTGGGAGCTGAGTTATTGCCAGGCTTTCCAAGGTGCTGCCTTTTCCCTGGGTGTCAGTTTGTGCTGAGGGTTCAGGTGCTGTGAGCCTGCTGTGCTGCTGGCCATGCCAAACACTGAGGGATTTGTTCCTTAAAAGCTGTGTCCTTTTTTTTCTTTTCCCTTCAGCAACTTCCAACCCTGTGACACCGAAGCCACCTCTGTTCAACACCTTGCTCTATTCCTTGGTGCCTATAATGGGAATTGCAGTGATTGTGCTCTTTTCCTTCTGGATGTACAGACATCACAAGCTGGCGTATCCCCCAGTGCTTGTTCCCACCCAGGTGAGCCACTCCTGCAAGATTTGGGGTTTTTTTTTATTGGCAAAACCATTCCTGAGGGGGATCTGTCACCTGGCTGCTCTCTGTTGCCCCCCTGGTTTTGAGGTCCTAATGCTTGCTCTCCCCTAAAACAGAAAATTAAGCTTTACTTAAAAAGCCTTGTTAATTATTCTTTGATGAATAAATGAGCAGCTACTTCACGTTTTTATGCCTCTGTTCGTTTGGGAGGAGAAAAGCTAAACACAGAGGGCAAAGACAGTGAGGGGGTTCTGAGTGCTGAGCTGTAGTGCTGAGCTTAAAACAAAAAGGGAGCTGCTAATTCATCTTGGCAATTGGAGGTGCACAGAAAACAGCAGCTGATGGATGAGGAGCTGTTCTGAAGGCAGCACAGAACTGGGATATGGGTGCATTTAATGGGAACGTTAAGAAAATCTTCAAGCACAACTCCAGGGCATAGCTCAGCTCATGGGCTGGGATTCTTGTCATCTTCTTCCTCTTATTTGTTTATGTATTTTCTGTTTTGTCTTGAAATGTTTCAGTTTTAGCAGTGTTTGTGTTTTATTTAAAAAGGATGATGAGGTTGTGGTCTCCAAATTTGAATGTAAAGTGGCCGTGCTGCATCCAAACAACCCTTTTGTGGCTCTGTGTGTGCAGTTCCTGCTGTTGGGAGGCTCCACTGATTCTGGAGGTGTAATTAGTGCTAATACTGGAATTCCTCTTCCTTCAGTTAGGTCTGGAGATCCAGCTGAGATTAGGAGGCTTTTATGGAAAGAGTTAAGGCAGGAAATTCTAGGGACCAAAGGAGAAAAGATGAAGAAAATGTGATTGTGGGAATAGAGAAATGACTTGGATTTTTGCAGTAGGAATCAACTTGAGCTTGTAACTCACTGCAGTGACCAGAAAATGTGGCCTCCCATACAGTGGTGATGTTATTTATGATTAGAATGAAAATTCTTGTTATTTTGGGTAGGATTGCAGAGGATTGATCTGTGTGTGCCCCGTGCTTCCAGCTCCTGGGATGTTTTCCGTGCTGCTCCTCGACTTGAGGGTGCTGCAGGAAGCAGGATTGCCTGGGGTTGATAACTCCAGTGTTTTGGCTTCAGTTTTGCAGTAATAGAGAAGAGAAATTTGGGGAGAGGCAGTGGACATATGTTGTTGCCAAATGAAAAGAACATAATTTAGAGGAAAAAAGTCTGTTTGCTGTCCTTGCGGAGAGGATTGCAGCTCCTCACACTCCCTGCAATCTGTCAGCATAATTAGTTCATCCAGCTCCCATTTGGTGGGTTTGGGACTCTGCATCAAGCCAGTGGTCTTTGCTGTGAGATCAAATTCATAACTGCTGATTGTGGGGGTAGTTCCAGCCTGGGCTTGTCTTCCTAAAGAAATGAAGTCATGGATAAAGCCACAGAAAAAAAAAAGGATGTTAAATCCGTGCGGGGTATCGAGAACTCGAATTCTGATTCTTCCTCCTTTTGCTGCAGCTTTTTGCTTCCCTGACTTGTGTTTGGTGCAGGATGGACACCTCAATTTTTAATAAATAGGGTAATCAGCTGTTGTGTTAATGGTCAGATTGTATCTTTGGGCTAAGTGTACCTTGGTGCTCGAGCTGCTTGTGGAGCAACAACATTTCCCTGTCTTGTGGTGAACAGGCATCCCTGGCTCATGTGGAAAGTCAGGAAAAGCCTCTTCTGCCTGAAAAACCACCCCAAATTAGTATGTAAATCCAGTGTATAAACACTCTCCCATATGCAGCAGAGCAGTGTTTCCCACTTCAAATTTGGTTACAGCTGCTTGGGACAGGAGACAGGGAAGTGGGAAGGGAGGGAAAAGTGTTGGGAACTTTATAACCACCAAGCAAACACTGGTGCAATTAATCTATTAACTATTAGTAATATATTTAATAATTGGGGCATGAGTGGGGTTTGTAGGCAAATGGGTTGGGGTTTTAATTCTTGGTGTAGCAGTGGTGGAATGGACAGGTCAGATGTACAGCAGGTGCTCCCTGGAAAAACAGGGAGTGCTCCATGTGAGACCCAGATAAAGGTTCTCTCTTTTTCCTTGGTTTATTCCCAGAAACAATGGGAGCATGGAGCTGCTGCCCTGGTGCTTCTCTTCCAGGAAAAAATTAAAGGATGGATAAGGAATAAGCAAAAGATAAAAATGAGGAAACACTGAAAAATGAGAAATGGTAAAAGAATTAGAAGTGGTGATAAATAAAAAAATCAGAGAGCAAAGGAAAAGAAATAGTTTGGAATATTAAAAAAAAAAGGAAGAAATATAGTATAAGAAATTTTTGAACCTGTAATGAGGCTTAAGGGACAATTAGTCTTGGCTTGTTTGTGCTGCTCACTGTGCCTCACTGCTGAGTGGGGAACTCTCCAGTGAAAGCTGTCAAATTCCATCAAATCTGTCACTTTTTGCCTTCTCAAATGAGTTATTAACAAATCCATGTTTGCTAAATACATCTGCGTATATGGAAAACACTTAGAACTGTTTTATCTCCTTGTTTCTGTTTGATTTAGCAATTTTAGCAAATCTATTCATCATCTGATCAAATGTATCACAAGAATTGGGTAGGATTTTAACTATTTGAAGGTGTGCACGTTGCTGTGGCCTGGTGAATTGTCATTACAGTGGGAATGAAAGCCTGTGGTCTGCAGTGAGGTGTGAGCGAGGTTTTTCCTGGTGGAGCTCCGAGGGTGGATGGCAGGAGCTGCTCTGGTGTGCTCATTTCTTTCTTAAATCTCCTGAGCTGGGGCCAGGGTTGTCAGTCAGAGCAGATCCTGAGGGTGCTGTTCCCACCCTGTCAGCTCAGGGATGGGCCCAGCACCTCTTTCACAGCAGAGCTGGCACAAGTCACACTCAGGGTTTCTCAGCTCACACAGCTCCCAACATTTCACATGCCCACTCTGCAGGGAGGGATTAACCTCTTGTACTTCCCCCTGGGTGCCCAGCTTGGGAAGATTTTATTGCCTTTTTTTGTGCTTTGGGTTGGTTTGAAATGAGAGTCATGCGTTGAGAGGGTTGAGAAAAGGCTTTGCACATTCACTTCTTGTCTTCATAACCTATTTTTGGGGGTTTCTTCTGAGAGGTTTGAAGTCACTGGGGTCACAGATGGGTCGTGGTTTTAATCACAGGAATTTCTAAATCTACCTAATGCACTTGAAATTCCTTTCCACACTAGGAAAATCCCAGTTGGCTGCTGAAGAATGAAGGAATTAAATCAGATGTTGAGGTTTTTCCCATTTTGGTCTTCCAGCCCCATTTTTTTTTCCTTTTGTTGTTACAGGTATTTTATTACAAACATTTTAACACTGGAAAAATGCAAGGGAGAGATGTTTTTACAAGGACTGAGGCCAAACCTGGGAAGATTAATGGCCACTTCAGAAATACACACAGGGAGAAGCCAGGTGCTTATAGGAAATGGGAAAAGAGATTGGAAAGTTATTGCAAATAGGGAGTCCTGAATTTGTGGTGGGTGGGCAGCTTGAAACAGTGCCCATTTTATTTTCCTAATTGAATCCACGGGCTGGTAGAAGCTGTTTAAAATCTCTAACAGAGGGAAGAAATTGTGTGGCAAAAAAAGCAAAAGCCAAGTGCACAGTGGTGCAGCTTTTACACCTCAGAATGTGGTTGTGGGTAGCCCAGATTTTGGGGAAAACCCTCATTGCTTAGGGTTTTATTGGTCTGATTGGTTACAAATATTGTAATTAAATGATTGGAGTTGGTTTTCAGGCAGCATGAGCAGCAGTGTGTGCTTACACACAGTTGTGGAGGTGATGGGTGTTTTGAGGGGGGTTAACTGCTCCCAGTTTTTATTTCTAGGAGTTAATTCCTGACACAAAGCTCAGATTTGCATTTCTTTTATGGCCTGATACCCTCAAAGTGCTGCCACTCGGGTTTCTGGTGGCAGCCTGAGGTGCTGCTCTGTGGTCTGAAGGGAAGGACATTGGTTTTGTAATCCAGAGGTGTTAATGAGCACAAATATATCATTTTAAAATTTCCATGTGTGTGTAATTCATTAGTGTTTGGGGGAAGCTGATCCCTCAAGGGAGTAGTGAGAGCTTTGGGAGAGGGCTCATTTCTCAGAGCTTCATTTTTGCAGTTTCTCATTATGGTCAGAGCTAAAAGGTTGAATTCATACATATTTCTGCTCATTTCTCAGGCATTTCCATAATTCTCAGGAGCTGGAGAACTTTAATAATGAATAAACCCGAAAAGAAGGGACTTCACCCCTTTGGGGTGGGCTTTGCTCTGCTCTGGGGCAGGAGGAGAGATCCTGGTAGATCTCAGTTTATAAATCCATTCTCCAAGCAATCCTCCAGGCCCTGTGTTAGGAATTACTTGGCTGAAGGGAATTGTGAGCTTGGCAGTCTCCAGGCACAGGGAGAGGGGGACAAAGGGCTGGCAGCTGCACACAGGGGCTGGAATTCCCTGCTCTTCCCACCCCCATCCCATCCAGGTAGAAAGGAGATGGCTGAGGGGAAAGTCACAGAATCAGAGAATCCCCAAATGGTTTGGGATGGAAGGAACCTTCAATCTCATCCCATCCCACCCCTGCCCTGGGCAGGGACACCTCCCACTGTCCCAGGCTGCTCCAAACCCCACCCAGCCTGGCCTTGGACATTCCAGGGATGGAGCAGCCCCAAGCAGCAGCACCGAGGGTGTCAGCAGCGTGGCACTGCGGGCTGGAGCGCTCTGGGATGTGCCTTTGTCAGGGATTCTGTTCCGCAGCCTCAGCTCCTGCCGGGATTGTTTGTGGGAATCTTTAACGCTGTCATTGATCTCTGTGTGCTGGGTGCAGCCATCGCTCCCCTGCTCCAGCTCCACCTCTCTCCGGATTTATTGATGAGTTCAGCCAGGATCCCAGTGCGTGGTGCTGAGTTTGTTGCTGAAGTTCCATTCCAAGCGGAGCTTCCCGGGAGTTTCCCTGAGGCAGCGCTGCCCCCCGGCGGGCAGAGGCAGCAGCGCCGGGAATGCTCCTGCTCCCGGTCTTTGGGAAGTTCTCCTTCCACCTTTCCGTGCTGCTTGTGGCCCCGCGGCTCCTTAGGCACCTGCACTGGCCATCTCTTGCCTTCATTAGCCATCATCCCGCTCATTTTCTATAAAATAATCCTGTTTTTCCTTGCTAACATCTCAGTGATGGGTTTCTTTTATTGTTGTGTTTTAAATGCTCTGTTACTGTTATGAGAAAGTTTTGCTGTCCCCATTAATACCTCTGTTGTTAACTCACAAATAATTGACTTTGTCTCCTCTAAGCTGTTTTTTCATCCCATTCTTGGTCTGAATAGTAATTTCTCTTGCCTGTGTTTTTTCCCCCTCTGCAAGCACGCCTTTCATATAATGATTGAGGTAAGATGATGTTTGTTCCTGGTTCTGGGCCTTTCTGGGGATGTGGGAGACGTTGTTTGGGTCTGAATTGTGATTTTTCCCTATTTTGGCCAAGCCATTTGTAAGCATGTGTGGTTTAAAAACGCAGCTTTAGCCTGTTGTTCATGGATTTCCCAAAATTCCCTGTAGTTCCCGAGGCTGGGGAGTTCAGTATCCACAGGGATTGATCCTGGAACACAGGGGCACAGCCAGGTGGGATCTGTTTTCCCTGGAAGCAGAGGGCACATCCCACCCCCTGTGCCCTCTCCTTGGGTCTCCATTCCCATCTCCCACCTGGGAAAAACCCTCTGCAGCTCTGTGGGCTCCACGTGGGATTTTGTGTGGTTCAGGAGCTCACAGCAATGGATCACCTGGAGAAAAATAAAAATACTCCTTCACTACAAAGTCTCTACTTCAACTTCCCACTGACCAGGAGTCGTTTTTATTTGTATTAAACTCCACATGAAACTCTGAGTCACTGGGACCTCTTAATTCACAAACTGGGTCATCCTTGCTCAGCTTTTCCATGGAATATTGAAAACATCAAGATTTGAGTTGTTAATACAAATGCTCCATTTCTGTCATCATCTAAGTTCTCTAATTAACATCTGAAATGCCTTGGAAATTCATTTAGAAGAAAATCAAATTATTTAAATGTGTTAAAATGTGAGTATTTTCCTGACTCTGTAAAGAGTTCTCGGAGTTCCTTGGATCTATTCCATGTTTGGCTTCAAATGATCCCAGTCAGGGATCAGGATCCTGCCTGCAAGGAATTCCTTTTAATGGATTTGTGTTCCATGTTTCAGCTGCTCTGACAGACCCATTTCTGAGGACACTTAAGGAACTCTATTCCTGGAAGTCACCCTTCCTTAAGGAATATTTTCCTTGTGTGACTCAGCCCCAGGGAAGGGGCAGAAAAAGGGAATTGGGCCCTGGATTTTGGGAGAGCTGTGGCAATGTGGGAGCCCAGTTTATCCCCCTGCCATCCCTGTGGCATCCTGGCCTGGGCACCACAGGGATCAGCCCCAAATCCACAGGGGAGGAACGGTGCCTCTGGAATGTGAAACGTTTTCCTTGGAGCTGAGGGAGTTGGGAATCTGCTCAGGGAATGTTTCTGTATCAAAATAATCCCTGTGGAGCTGTGGAGTTTGGTTTGAACCAAGGTGTTTAGGAAAAAAACGGGGGGAAATAAAAAGTTTTCTTTGTAGTTGTGTGAAGAGCAGGAATTCTGCTTCCCACTTGGAGCTGGGGTTTGTTTAGGTTGGGCTGTGGGTTTGGGTGCTGCTGCCTCAGAAATTTTCCCTCCCAGGAAAGGGAAATGCACAGGAGGGGCCATGGCAGGGCTGGGGAGATGGTGTGGAGTGCCAGGGATTTCTAGGAAATAGGGAATTGAGGTGGATGGGAAGTGGTGTGGTGCAATGGGAAGTGAGGAAGTGCCAGGTTTTGGGAGAGATGCTGGAACCTGCTCAGCAGAGCTGGGAGATTTTTGATTTTCCTGATGGTTGGGAAAGGATTCAGGCACTGGGTGCTTGCAAATCCCAGCAGTTTGTTGGATGAGGGTGTGGGAAGGAAGGGGAATCCAAGCCACTGGAGCACAGGGAGGTTTGGGGTCATTTCCCACAAATTTCTCTGGTGTAGGCAGCAGGTTCTGAACTTTAAACTGTTCATTAATCCCAGTTGGCTTTGGGGGATCAGTTGGAGCATCTCGTTCCCACTTGCACTCCCAGCAATGACAAACTGTATTTACAAATATTTGCAAATGGGGGTTGTAGTTACAAATTGAGGGCACTGCTTTCCCTGGTGCCTGGAATATTCCAAGAGGGCTTTGGCAAGGAATGAAAGGCACCAAGGGAGGGAGATCTTCACTCTCAAACTTCATCTTCTGTGCTCAAAATGTTGATGTCACAGCTTCAAGCATCTGTGGCTGTCACACTGACAAAAGGATCTCCTCTTCTGAGGACAGTGTTGCAGTGTGTCTCTAATTTGAATTTCAAATGCTGGTTTTTTTTTCTGGTTATTAATTTGTGGAATGAGGTTACTCTGCTCTGACTCTCTCTGAAACTTTTTGAAGGATTTATTTGTTGCTTTATAAGAAAGCTGAGAATGGGTATTTATTCCTGCCCTTTAACTACTCAGGACTTGTGTTCTCAGCACTTGTCTCTATTCTCCCCACAGTAAGGGGCACTTAACCCCACAGTTTGTCCCAAAATGTGTCTTTAACCTGCACAGGATTTTATGGTTTTGCTTGAAGTGCTCAAATATTTAACTGTCTATTGAGTGCTCTCCTGTGTCTTGTAGAAGCAACTCCTCCAGTGGTTTTCATTCTCTTTAGAGCAGCTTTACAGCAGGGCCTCTTTGGGGAAAATAGAGAAGCCAGGGGTGTTTTTTGGAGGCTTTTGGAAAACTTTAGGGTTGGTTGTTGGGGTTTTTGGAGAGGGACAAGTTAATCCTGTGTGGAGGGAAAGGGACAGCCCAGAAGGAAGCAGAGCTTTGGCAGCAAAATTGGAAATCTGCTTGTTCCATTCAGGTGTTGTGGTACAGGAAACAGAAAACACAGGGTGTGCAATGAGGTGTCACATTCCCTGTCCAGGAAGGGAAATTGTCCCAGGCTGCATTGTGGGGATATGGATATGGATATGGATATGGATATGGATATGGATATGGATATGGATATGGATATGGATATGGATATGGATATGGATATGGATATGGATATGGATACCCTGTGGAAGCTCCATCTCACCTCCACTTGTACCAACCCTGCAAGACAGGACAAAATAATTTAATTTTGGAATTTAATTCCAGCTCAAATTCTGGGTACAGCCAGGTGCTTGGATGTCAGGAACACAGTGGCAAAGTTGGGAGCAATGGAAGTGGCTCAGGAGGGGCTGATCCCCAGGCTGTGGATCTGCAGGGTTCAAAGGTCACACACATCAGAGAAACACACAAAAAAACCCTTAAATACATCAAAGGGGCTCGTTGCAATTCCAGCTCTTAAAAATGTAACAAGTAAAGCTTGATTATCTTTATTCCTTAATTTCTGCTGTGCTTTCTTCCCACCTTGTAAGAGGATTCCTTAATTTCTGCTGTGTTTTCCACCTGGTCACATTATTCCTTCATTTCTGCTGTGTTTTCCCCCCTGGTCACATTATTCCTTAATGTCTGCTGTGCTTTTCCAACTGGTCACATTATTCCTTCATTTCTGCTGTGTTTTCCCACTTGGTTAGATTATTCCTTAATTTCTGCTGTGCTTTCCCACCTGGTTAGACCATTCCTTGGTTTGTGCTGTGCTTTCCCACCTGGTTAGATTATTCCTTAATTTCTGCTGTGTTTTCCCACCTGGTCACATTATTCCTTAATTTCTGCTGTGTTTTCCCACCTGGTTAGACCATTCCTTGGTTTGTGCTGTGCTTTCCCACCCAGTTGTCCAGGTGTGTCCCTTCCCTGCAGAGAAGTTTGTCCCTGGATATTTGGGGAATTACTGCAGTGGGGTTTGTCCGTGTGATCCAAGTTCTCCCCCCTTACAAACCTTTATTTGTAGGGATGGCAGGAATGAATGTCATTAACAACAGCAGCATTAATTGATGGTTTCACCTGCTTGCAGGATCCTGGGCCTCCACCACCATCTCCACTGATGGGTCTGAAGCCACTGCAGCTCCTGGAGATCAAAGCCAGGGGGAGATTTGGGTGTGTGTGGAAAGCTCAGCTGCTCAATGAATATGTTGCAGTCAAAATATTCCCCATCCAGGTGAGCAGAAGCTCTTGGGGTCCTGGGTTGTCTCTCACATTAAAGCAGCAGAAGATTTTATTTAATTCTGTAAATCTAAGTACAAATGTTCCTGAGGTGTAAAAGATGCAGGAAGAGATTTATTAAAGAAATATAATTTTTTAAATGCAGTAAACATATTATTGAAGCATAAACCCTGTGAAATGTGTGTTTCTAGCCCTAAAAATCCATATTCAGCACCAATAGTTCTAAGCAGCTCTCACACCTCTTGACCAGTTAATAATCAGATTAAATTGTACTTGGAAGGAATGCCCTGAAATGCAAACCCTAAAGTGATTGTTCCAATTAAACAAGCCTCAATTAAGTGACATCACACTTATTTCCCAGCGAGTGCCCTCTGAAAGCCGTGGTTTGGATTAAATGGATGGAAGAATTTTAAAATCCCATCAAGTTAAAGAACACCCAGTGAATCCTGCAGGGTGACACCGGGGTGGATTTTACATTCATTAACCCAGCCCCAGCTCCTGGAGGTGCAGGAATGTTTCCTGATGGTGATCCAGCTGTGGCCTTTGGATAAACCCTGCAGTTCCTCCACGAGAAATTCCACCTATATCCCATCAGACCATTCCCAAACACCCCCAAAGCACAGGAGTGGCACTGCTGGGGGCTGACTGGGGCTGTGCTTTGCAGGACAAGCAGTCGTGGCAGAACGAGTACGAGATCTACAGCCTGCCCGGGATGAAGCACGACAACATCCTGCAGTTCATCGGCGCCGAGAAGCGCGGCTCCAGCATCGACGTCGACCTCTGGCTCATCACGGCCTTCCACGAGAAGGTGGGGCTGCCAGGGCACCTCAGCTCCCTGCCCAGGCCAGGCCAAGGAACGGGGCACAGACAGGGAGCTGAGGCACCTGAGGGTGAAAGCTGCAAGGGGTTTGGGCTCGGCTGCTCGATTTTTGTCGGGTGTCAATTTATCGCCGTTCGTTTTCAGACTCAGCAGGTTTTGCTAATGCAGGAGTTGTTTTAGGAAACAAACAGAAATTAATTCTACCTTTTTTTGTTTGTTTGTTTGTTATTAGAATTATGTATTTTGGAATATCTCCCATCGAAACCTGCCTAAAATAAACTAACTCCCATCTTGCAGAGATTGGGGGGCGGCGGGGTATTGTTGGTTTACCCATGTTGGTTGATTGGAACAAAAATGAAGGGATACAAATCAATTCTGTTGTGACAACAACAGGAAGAAACATAAATATGATTAATTAAGAATAGGTTGGTTTATGTTGAATCATTTTGACTTTATCAGCTCATATTCCTTCAGAGTGTGCGTTTCACTCTGAAGCTGTTGCTGGTCCCTTACAAGGCCAGGCTGCCAGGCAGAGCTCCTGCAGTGCTCCCCCAGCCCTGCAGCTTTTCCTTGGCAGGCTGAGACTGACGTGGGGCTGTGGCTGTTCCTCCTGCAGGGCTCCCTGACGGATTTCCTGAAGGCCAACGTGGTGTCCTGGAACGAGCTGTGCCACATCGCGCAGACCATGGCGCGCGGCCTGGCCTACCTGCACGAGGACATCCCGGGCCTCAAGGACGGCCACAAGCCCGCCATCTCCCACAGGTGAGCCCTGGCACAGCCCTGGCACAGCCCAGGCACTCAGGGAACTGGGCAGGGGACAGCCCTGCAGGGACACTTGGCAATCCTGGAGGAGGCCATGGCCTTTTGCTCCACAGGAAATCGTGGCTCTGCGTGTTAGGAACCAGCAAGGTGCCTTTTGCAAGGGTTGTGTTCCCTGCTGTTGAAACAAACAGAATGCAACATTTTCATTCCATCTCTGAATCCTACATGCATCATCCACATCCATAAATCCATCAAGCATCTGTGTTATTTTAAAAACAAGCACCAAATTTCAGTTCCAATTACTGTCTCGTTCCCATAAGAGCAAAGGTGTGCAAGGCCACTGCAAGGTTTTATTATTACTCTCTGTTTAACTTATCTATTTCTTTATCATTTTCTTGCCTTTCATACCTTTCATAATACTGTTTTATTATATCCCCTTTTCCCCCAGAATGTTATCTGGTGTTCCATGTTCTAGATCTCTAATTTGTGTTTTTTCCTTTACCTCCAAAGGGACATCAAGAGCAAGAACGTGCTGCTGAAAAACAACCTCACAGCTTGTATTGCTGATTTCGGTCTAGCTTTAAAGTTTGAGGCTGGGAAGTCTGCAGGAGACACCCATGGACAGGTAAATCCTGAGTTATTTGCAGCAATGATACAGCTGCACATCAACAGGAATTCCCCCTTAGGCTCATTGCGTGGCCTCTCCCCTCTTTTTATCCTGACTGGAGGATTTGGCCAAGAAGTTTTGCTGTATTTTATTAATTAACCAATTACTGCTCAGCAGCTGAGGGATGAAACTTCCAAGATTCAGTCTTAAGCAGGGAATACCCACTCTCTGTTTCACCTTGGACAAAGCACAGACGAGCAGGGAATAAAAAAAATAAAAAACACTCTGTGTTTCACCCTGGCCAGCAGACAGAGGAGCAGGGAATACCCACTCTGTGTTTCACCCTGGCCAAAGCACAGAGGAGCAGGGAATACCCACTCTGTGTTTCACCCTGGCCAAAGCACAGAGGAGCAGGGAATGCCCACTCTGTGTTTCACCCTGGCCAAAGCACAGAGGAGCAGGGAATACCCACTCTGTGTTTCACGCTGGCCAAAGCACAGAGGATTTTTGGCAGCAGCTGGGGTGCTGGCCGTGCTGGGCTTGGCTGCAGGTGCAAACATGGCTCTTTTGCTGCCCTTGCAGGTGGGCACTCGCAGGTACATGGCTCCAGAGGTACTGGAAGGTGCTATCAACTTCCAAAGGGACGCGTTCCTGCGGATAGACATGTACGCCATGGGACTGGTGCTCTGGGAATTGGCCTCGCGCTGCACGGCCGCCGACGGTGAGCAGGGGCTGGGCAACCTCCCCCCACCATGGGGTGCCCAAGGAGGGGTCCCTGCCCACGGCCACCAGGCCCTTTCCATCCCAAAGTGGGATTCTGACACATTCCTGACATCCCAGGCTTCTCTTCCCCCTTTGTTAAAAGCCACATCAGTGGTTTGACTCGTTTTCCCCCTCTCCAGGCCCTGTGGACGAGTACATGCTGCCTTTTGAGGAGGAGATTGGGCAGCACCCCTCCCTGGAGGACATGCAGGAAGTTGTGGTCCACAAAAAGAAGAGGCCTGTCCTAAGGGAGTGTTGGCAGAAACATTCTGTAAGTGTCACCCAACCGCCTGCTGCAAGGATTTGAATCCCAAATTCTCTCCACGCCGTGTTGTGTCCATCACACTGGCCTTTGGGAAGGGTTTAATAATTCCAGTAGGGGTTAGATGGGCTGTAAACTAATGAGTTCTTCATCTTCAGATACGCTTTCTCGAGTGTTCAAAAGTGATTTTTTCAGTTTTTTGGTGAAAGAAGAGATTCTGGAGTTGCTTTTTGTTGAAGTGTCCTTTGATGGCTGAGGGATTCACCTCTAAAACACTGTGAGACTCCAGCACTGTAGGGAAGGACTTGCCCCTGTTGTTAATTAATTGTTGGTTAAATGATGCAGAACAAGGCAGGGCTGAGCCCCCACAGGATGTGCTGGGTTCACAGCAAAGCCATGTGCTGTTGGACAGCAGGGTTCCAGTTTGCCAGTGTTCCCAGAATGGTTCCAGTTCCAATGTCCCCAGAATGGTTCCAGTTCCAGTGTCCCCAGAATGGTTCCAGTTTGCAATGTCCCCAGAATGGTTCCAGTTCCAGTGTCCCCAGAATGGTTCCAGTTCCAATGTCCCCAGAATGGTTCCAGTTCCAGTGTCCCCAGAATGGTTCCAGTTTGCAATGTCCCCAGAATGGTTCCAGTTCCAGTGTCCCCAGAATGGTTCCAGTTCCAGTGTCCCCAGAATGGTTCCAGTTTGCCAATGTCCCCAGAATGGTTCCAGTTTGCCAATGTCCCCAGA
>VZRZ01007309.1:608205-624145 GCA_013398175.1 Climacteris rufus
CCCAGAATGGTTCCAGTTCCAGTGTCCCCAGAATGGTTCCAGTTCCAGTGTCCCCAGAACAGTTCCAGTTTGCCAATGTCCCCAGAACGGTTCCAGTTTGCCAGTGTCCCCAGAGTGGCCCTGCTGAGCTGGGAGCTGTGTGTGTGACTCTCTCTGGCTGGCTTTTCCCGCAGGGAATGGCCATGCTGTGCGAGACCATCGAGGAGTGCTGGGATCACGACGCCGAGGCCCGGCTGTCCGCGGGCTGCGTGGAGGAGAGGATCATCCAGATGCAAAAACTCACTAACATTATAACAACAGAGGACATCGTGACTGTGGTCACAATGGTGACAAACGTTGACTTTCCTCCCAAAGAATCCAGTCTATGATAGTTGCACTGGTCATGGAAGTGACCACAGGACTCTTCACTGGAGCTGCTACAGCGCACGGACTGCTGGCGTCACTGCTGTCTGGGCGGGAAGGACGGGCGGTAAGTCTCTCTGGAACATCACCAAGAGGTGGTTATCCTTTGTTTCCCCCTTCCTCCTCCCCACCGTGGATCCATGAGACTTTCTGCATTCCCTGCTTACACCTGAAGGACGTGGCTGAGAACCCCTCACGTGCTGATAAGGAACTTACATGAAGAATCCGGACCTGAACGGGCTAATGAGCATTTTAAACACTGACATCCGATTTCTTAATCCCTGTCAGAAGAGACTAATTCCTTAAATGAACTGCTGTTATTTTTTTTAAAATCAAAACATTTCATTTCAGATTTAAAAACAAACAAACAAACAAACAAAAAAAAGGGTAACTTGTTTTTATTGCATTCGTTGTTGTTTCTAAAATGACTATTGTAATGCGACTACGACACAGCTTGTGAATGTTCCGTGTGCTGCTGTTCCGTGTACAGAAACAAGAGTAATCAATGGGATAGAGCAAAGAGGCTTCCAAGTATTACTTAACCTCCCTCAACCAGGTATACCTCAGTTCCACCTCGCTAAATTATGATTGACAACACTAATTGGAATAATAAACCGCTCCGTGTTTTGTAAATGATGTATTCCCAATTCCCTGTGTTATTTAAGAAGGGTAAAGCTTCAAGCCCCCAGGAAGTGGCCATTCCTAGAGCCGTGGTTTTAGCCTTTTCTTGTACTCGCTTGTTGTGTATAAAAAAAGAAAAAGTGCTGTTTATTGAAAGAAAATTTTCCTTCCTCTTTTAGTTGAAAGCTTTTCCCTCCGTTTCCCAGAGTATCTCATCCATTTATTTAACTGAATACTATTTAGGTTTGCTGTGTCTGAGGAATATTTGAAAACTTAAGCATGACTTTTTTTTTTTTTCTTTTTTTAATTTTCTCTGAGCTGTGACACTGGAAAGCTCTGAATTGTTGTTGTTTCTTTTTTTGAAAAAAAGAGTCTTCTTCCTATTTATGTTTGTGCCGAGGTCGCCGCGTGTTCCCTGTCCCGCCAGTGGGGGCTGTGTCACTGGTTCAGGATCACCTCAGGAAGCTCAGTTCCCCCCAATTCCTCCCCCTCTGCTTGGAGATTTGCAACTTCCCTGCACTCAAAGCTTGGTGCCATCCTCTGGGAGTGCAGCCTGGAGTCACACCCACAGAGTTGTAGCCACAGATTCCAGATCCTCAGCGGTACCAATTTCAGGGATGACCTGGTTCTGCTCTCAAGATGCAACGACCATTCCGAGGTAACGAAAGGAATTTCAGTGTCCATAGCACAGACTCGCCAAAAATGAGGAAAAACGTGGGAATGGCTTTGACAACTCCAATATTGGAGTTCAGGATGTCAGGCCTTAGGCTGGAATTACAGTGACTGGTAGCTGGGTGCCAAAGTGCTTCTCCCAAATCGTGTCTCACTACATTGATTGGATCCTTCCCACCAAATTCCAAGAGGAATAAATGTTGCAGCCCCCTGGAGCACAGAGCTGGCAGCGGCCCCTGCTGTGCTGTGTGTGTGTCCTTGTTCTCCACGTGTCCACAGGCAGTGTCTGTGGAAAGCAGCAGCTGGGAGCTCGCTGAAGGTTGGCTGGAGCCTGGATCTGTGCACCTCCTCCCTGGGAGCAGGGGGATGTGATGGATAAAGCAGAGCTGGGGCAGCAGGGAGGGAGGAAGGGCTGATGTTCCACCCAGGCCTGGCACTGTTGGTCACGACTGTGCCTGAGGAAGCTGCTCCAAGGGGCTCTTGGAAAAGGGAAGGAAATCCAGGTTGTGCTGTCTCCTTGGCTGGACGCTTCCCTCTGTGCTCCCCTTTTCATTAAACTTCTCACAGAGCAGTTCTGCCCGGCCACCTCGGGGCTTTTCACCCTCCTGTGGCAGCAGCAGAGCCCGGGGCTGCTTTCAGTCTGTGCTGCCGGGATCTGCACAAACCCAACCTGTGCCGCTGCCCGGGCTCCTCCTGCTGGGACATCCCTGCTCAGCTCCTGTGCCCCTCCCACATTCCCGGCATTTACCAGCATCCTGGAGCTCCAGCGAGAAGAGGCTGCTCCTTCCTGGGGCAGTGCTCTCCCCGAGCTGCTCTGCTCCAGCTCTGCTCCCAGGAGGCAAGGAATCAATTCTTGTTTCACTTTAGACAGCGCTGTGAGCCAGGGCACTCGGTGCCAGGGAGGGTTTTGGCATTGTCCCCTCCTGTCCTGGCTCTGAGGAGCAGCAGCTCTGAGCTCCCAGGGCAAGGAGGGCCTGCCCGGCCTCAGGAGCTGTGATTTTGATGTGTGAGAGGGGGAGAAGTTCCTGTCCCACGTCCTCAGAGCTGCTGGGGAGGTTGAAGCAGTGCTGGCATTCCTGGGGTATTCCAAAAGGACACCCTGAGCATGGAAATATCCCCCAAACACATGGGTGCAGGTTTTAACTCCCAGCTTTTGGTGTGCTAACTCACCTTGTCCTGCTCACATCAGCACCGACACAATCAGTAGGGTCCCCCCCGCTGCTCCTTTTCCAGCTTTTTGAACCTTTTTTAAGACCTTTCTGTTGATCAGGAACACTTGGTACAAAACACAGGAAGCTGCAATACACATCCATGGGCAAAACGACTCCAGTAGCATCCTTGATGGAACATCTGTTACCTCAGATACTCAACCAGCAGGACTGCTTTTCTTTTTCCCTCTCTTTTCTTTTTTTAAAGCCCTTTCAGTCCCTCTCCTCTTCGTTACCTCTGGAGTTTGGTGAGCGATTACTTTCCCTTTCCTCTTTGTATTTGTCAGTGTTTTGGGCACAGGTTGTTGTACTACTGTCAAAAGGTACTTGCTGCTTTTCTGCAGGTGCCAAAAAACCAACCAACCCCCCCCCCCAGCCCTCAATAAAGTGATTGTTAAATATTGTACAAATACAAATGTATACTCTGCCCTCTTCCCCAGCGGGAAAATAAAAAATGTGACTACTCTGACTTGCAAATGCCTCCTTGGAAACTCATTCTAAACAAGTAGGGCTGTTCCTGAGCAAAAAAATGGGTATGGAAAGCTGTTACCTGATATTCCTACTGCAGGGAGCTGCTGCTTCTTCCTTCTCCATGGCTGGGCAGGGCAGCCACCCCAGGGCTGTGGGAAGCAGGAGGTGGCTGCTCCTTGGCACCAAACAGCCCCTGCAGCTGAAGCTTGCTGGGATTCAACGTTTAATTAAGTCAATTTGATGGTGATTAAAGATTTAATGGAGTCAATTCTCCATGTCAAGTCAGATTTGAGAAGGAAAAGTGCAGTGGGGGCTTTGAAGTGAGGGGTCTGTGCTGCAGGACAGAGCCAGGACCCAGAGCCCTCAGCCCACAGGGAGAAACTCCAGAGCTGGGATTCTCCAGGTGGGAACTGTGTGGGAGAGAAGCTGGAATGAGTGAGCCAGAGCACCTGAGTGTGTGAGGCAGTCACACTGCTGCCTGCTGGAAGGTAACAGCAGCACAGTTCTCCTCCCAATAAATCCCAAATGGATCAGCAAAGAAAGCTTCTTCCAAAACTTTATTAACGGGAGCACCTTTGTGTGGGCGAACATCGCACCGCAGCAGCTCTGAGGGAGCAGGGGCAGTGCAACTCCCAAAGCTCAGAGCCAGCTGAGGGAGGAGGCTGCCCACTGCTTGACATCCGTGGGGCAGTTGGGGTAGAGCTGCAGGGCCTCCATGATCTGGCTGCTGTCCAGCAGCAGCTTCATGAGGAGATATTCCCGCTGCGCCCGCACCGACGGCCGCTCCAGGGGCTTCACCAGCTCCAGCTGCAGGAGGTGCTCAAATGCCTGAAAAGGGCAATGAAGAGAGCAGTGAAATAACCCAGCATTCCCAAATCCCCTGCCAGCAGCAGGGTGTTCTTCCTGCCCCAAAACACCCTGGGTTCCCTTCTAGGGCTGCACTGGAGCGCTCCAGTCTGTGCTCAAGGAATGAAAACCAAAATACTTCACAATTCCAAAGAATCCATGGCAGGCTCACCTTCATGACAACTGGCTTCTCAAAGTTGTACATAGAGTGTGCCTTCCTCTGGATGAACTTCTGGAATTCTGTGTGAGTAAGAGGGAAACACAGGGTAGTTCAAAGGTAAAAAAAGTAAAAATGATGCAGGGTTTGAAAAGCTGAGGCACTGCTCTCACCATTGTAAACCATCTGGAAGTTAAATGGTTCTCCATCATAGACATCATTCAGGTGTTTCATGGCTATGATGAGGCAGATCTCCAGCACAGACAAACCTGGGGGGAAAGACAAGAGTCCCAAGTATTGTTCAGTATTGTCCCAAGTATTATTAAGACAAAACTCCCAAGAATCCCAAGTATTTCCCTTCAGCACATCAGGAAGACAGGCACTTCACCCACCCCCTGTATTCACCCCTCTGTTTTTATATTCTCTAGGCCTCACCCATTGGTGTTATATCTCAATTACATAAAAAATTCCAGAACTGGCAATGCTTCAGAAGACAATATTTGTTTTCCATGTATTTGGATCAAGAAAGTTAAAAAATGGGCTGTTTCCACCAAAAAGCAAGGAAATGGAAGTATCTAAGTTGGCATTGTTGTATCCACACCCATGAATGAGCTCAAGTGAGCACAGGGCAGAGGGGCTCAGGTAATTCCCCCAGGGAACACTCCCTGCACGGCATCTCTTCCATCAGCAGAATTCCAGGGAGGGACTGGACGCTCTCCTTGTCCTAAGAAGGAATTTTGGGGAGAAGCAGAGCTTTACCATGGACAATATTTGCCCTGGAGTCGGTGCTGTGCTGCTTGCTGGCCTCCTGCAGGTCTGCTGCAGTGAGCAGGGGGTGGTGCAGGCTCACTGCACTGGCAGCCAGCATCTGGAACAGAGCAGGACACACAGCTCCCTTCAGAGAGAGGGACTGCAGAGAACACAATTCCCCCAGTTCCCTGCTGGAATCATTCCTCAATAAACCCCACACTCAGCAGGTTCAGACTGAAAACCTTGCACACAGCTGGCACTGGAACTTTATGTCAGGGAGGTTTTAAAGCTTTCAAGCCTCCTCACTGGAGGAGATGAAGCCTCATGAACCTGTTGGTGTCCATGGCCATGGATCAACACCTCAGGGACTGCTGGGGAAGGACTTGGAGCTGTTCTACACCTGCCTTTGTACCCAGGGACAGCTCCCACTGCCCCAGGCTGCTCCAAGCCCTGTCCAACCCGGCCTTGGGCACTGCCAGGGGCACCCACAGCTTCTCTGGGCACCCTGTGCCAGGGCCTGCCCACCCTCCCAGCCAGGAATTCCTTGCTCATACCCAACCTAAGCCTCCTCTCTGTCAGCTTAAAGCCATTCCCTGTGTCCTGTCCCTCCATCCCTTGTCCCCAGTCCCTCTCCAGCTCTCCTGGAGCCCCTTCAGGCCCTGCAAGGGGCTCTCAGCTCTCCCCAGAACCTTCTCTTCTCCACAGTTTTTCCAGGAACTCCTCCCTCATCCCTGCCAGAATCTGTATTGTCAGCTTTCATTGGAAAGGGAACTTCAGAGCAGAGGCCTCTTTCCAGAGGAAAAATTCAGCAGATGCTGCAGAGAACACTGAGGAAGTGGAGCCTCAGCCCTGAGGTGCTCCCAGGGAGGCTCTTGGTTGCCACCAGCCCCTTGCTGCCTCCCCTCCAGCCACAGGGACAGATTTGGGTGCCCTGGAGCAGAACAAACCAGGCAGGTGCAGGCTTTTCACACTGACACAAGCACAGGCCTGTTCCAGGATGGTTAAAGAAGTGTTATCTGCCCTCTGCAATGAGTGCTGGTGCATTTACATCAGCTCTGTTCAAACACAGAGTTCAGGGAGGCAGGGTACATTGGGAAAAGTCCCTCCAGGAGAGCTGCAGCTCCTTTGTGCTGAGGGAGGGAGGGCACTGCCAGCTTTTAGCCAGGAAAAGGAGGTTTCAGTATGAGCAGGATTCAGGATTCACCAGTAACCAAGAAGAACCTCAGAAAGGAAAAAATAGTTTGCAAGTGTTTCATTTCCAAGTTCACTTCATAAATGGAAAGGCTGGAAAAAGGTAAAGAGCATTGAGTGAACCAGTCCAGCCTCATGGGGAAATGCTACAGGAATGGGAATCACCCACACTGACTGACACAGCCTGCACAGAAGCAGCACTGGCAAAGGCTGCAGGATAAAATCCTTCAAGCATTTCAGCTCACTGGCTGTTTGTTAATTTATAATTATGCAAAGCACAAGGGCTGTTTGTTAATTTGTAAATAGGCAAACACTCACCAGGAGCAAGTGAAGCGAGCGCAGGTCTTTGGTGTGGTGGAAAAGGTTCTGCAGCACATCCTGCACAGTTCTGTCCTCTGACAGCTGCTGCAGGAAAAAATGCAGGGATCTTTTAACCAGCTCAGCTCATCACTAAAGAACTCTTCATTTCCTGAAGAGTTCAGCTCATTCTTAACACAATTTTCCTGCCTAACATCAACTTTCCTGTGGCCATCTGACCTCCAGATTTCAAGCAGCAAAGATTCTCGATCACAATTTAATTTATTCCATGTCAAACTCAAAATGTGAAAGGAAATGCCAATCTCAGGGAAAAGCTTTACATTTTTACTGGAAATGTGTATAAAGTACACCAGCTTTACTCTGGTCTTACTTTAGACTTTTTACTAAAACCAAGTATAAGGTTCTTTAAATACCTGAACATTAGTATTCCATTTTTGTGCAAAAGTGTCATCAGGAAATTCAGCAGGAAGAGAAAGCTGTTCCTTGAATATCTTAATGTATTGTTTAAAATCAAAGGAATTCATCAGATATATCTGTCTGTGAGAAAACCTTGACTTTACTCTCTTCTCCAAGAGCTCCAGGATATCCTTGATGAAAAAAAACAACAAAAAAAAAGGAAAAACAGTCATTAAAAAAGCAGGTGAATTTGGAGCATTCTTTGCTACAGTAAAGACAAATCACTGAAGTAAAGAATTATTAAATTCTCAGGTTTGAAATGTTGGAACATAAACATACAAGACCTTTGCTGATGATTTTAATTGATGTGCCTTGAAGTGCCTCCCAGGCACGTGATGCTGCACATCACACAGGATCATCAGTTGCTAGGAAACCCAGGAAAATTTCTCCATAGATTATGGAAATAGTTCAGCTACTTAAGCCTGAACCAAGCAGTTCAGCCTATCCTGGCTCTGGACAAGTTGTTGTGTGGTCACACCAGGGCTGGCAGCTGACAGGCCACGTGCTGTTTGTCAGGCTGAGAGAATACAGCTTAAAAATCTCAAAAAACACTTCAGAGCCCCCAAAAAAAACCCCCAGGAACAACAGCTGTGAGCTCTGAAGACACTTCTTTAATTCCATCAAAAGCAGAGGAATAAGGGGTTCTAAATAATGGGTGAGGAGCACACCAGACTCATCTCAGTGGTGATGCAAAAGGTAAGATTGTCACTTAATAAATCAACTTTTCTATTCACTTCCAGAAACCTGCCCAGCTCAGCATCACCTCATCCCAGTCAGACCCAGGTTTTAATTATTATTTTAATTATTGTTCTTCCTGTCATAGCTCAAATACCTTCAGCACAAACAGAGCTCATTTGAAAACTGTAATTTTTATATCCACAGTGTTACACAGTGACTATTTCACAGTATGTACAGAACCTGTCCACAATTCCATATAATGTAAAAATCACAGGAAATTTACAGATCCTAAACCCATTTTATAGCAAAAGTGCCCTGTTGAAGTATTTACTTTAAAAAATGCCTTTGTCCTCAGAAGAGAGATTTAAACACTTAACACAAGTTGTGTTTGCCAGGTGCTCACCAAGAAACTCAGGAGCCTCTCCAAGGAGTGAACAACAGAATATGAAATATGTGTCCTCAGAAATGTAGATTTGTTCCTTCAGCAGTAAAACTGAAGGCTCAGGTCATCTCAAGTTTGCTCTCAGCACCAATTATTATTTTTTCATTGAAAAGTCAGAAAAATGTATAATTGAGAAAAGCCTCAGGAAATTGAGAAAGGTTCCAGGAGAGAAGAAAACATTCCAAGTGAGACCAAATTCACTGTGAATGAGCTCAGAACTGCTGAGGAATTGCCATTTCTCACCTGCCTGCACGTCAGTCCAACAACTGTCACGGGGGTCTGTGCTGACTGGGAGATGTCAAACAGGTTGTAGAGCAGGGTCTGGTTCTTGTGGTGGACAAACAGATCAAACTCATCCAGCACAAACAGGACAGGGCAGCTGCTGCTTCTGTTTCCTGAGAGCAGTTTGGAGAGTTAGCAGGGAAACTTCAGCCTCAGACTTCATTGCTAATGCTTTCACTAATTACAGCTTTGAAACATTACAGATTTTCTTTCAGCTTTTCACTGAGCCCTCCTAGCATCAGTCTGGACAAGAGAACCTGTCCCTCCCAGCTGCCCATCCCAGGCAAGCCTTTACAGCATCTCAGGTGGGTGTTTGCTCAGTATTACAATTTTTTTTTTACATTATTTTGTAACCATGGCACATTCTTGGGCAAAATTCCTTCATTTCACCTCTTAAGCAGATGAAAAAAACACACTATATGCTGATTTTTCAGTCAAGTGGCACACAGTGTTTCAGAACAGGGGTTATTGGTGTTTACCTTTCCTCAGAGCTTCAAGAAGGAATGCAAGGTTTTCAGCAAAGCTGCCCTAGACAGAAAAGAAATAAGTTTCAGGATAGATCTGCAGTGTCACTCCCAGAATTGTTCAGCTCCAGCCATGCAGTGAGGGCCAGCTCCTTTCAGAGCTCTGCTTTCAGAAATGCACAATATAACTCCAGGCTGGAGGATCATGAACTCCTCAGGACAAGGAAAATGATGGGTAACTCTACATCCACCCACTTTTTTTCCAGCCTGAAATCCCCAAATTCAGTGCCCCAGCCAGGCAAAAATCAGTGATCAGAAGAATGCCTGCAATAAGCTGAATTTACAAGTAGCTTTATCTTCCCTTAAATAGCTGTTGCATCCTCATTTTCCAGCTCCACACATGGAAAAAGCATCACCTAAGGTGTTCCACTGAGCAGGATGCAGGTTTTAATTGGCACCTTTAATTAACAGATGAAAGCATCAAAAATTCCTGACAGAAAACACTGAGTTGCTGTGGCCATCCTGCTCCAGTCACAGGAATTTCCCAAAAGCACAAGGCCTGGCAGAGGGGGCAGAAAAGCCAATTTGCCCTCTGGATGGGAGTTACAAGGAGTGAAATTTAATCTGAAGCACTTTGGTCACTCTCTTCAGGACTTCAGTACCAATGGAAATCAGTTGATCTGTGGAAATATGTTCATAGAAATTCCATGCAAAATGAGAGTTCTAGGAAGCCTGGGTAGGCTTCTCTATGGATTAGGAAAGGTTGCAAATATACTAAATATCCTAATTTTGCTTGGTTAACTTGTTAACTCCCTGTCTCCAAATGTTAAAACCAGTATTTCCCAAGTATTGCACCCCTCTGAACAAAGTCTGTTGGGAATGTTTAAGTTTGTTTCATTCAGGGCCTTATCAAGAGAGACTTTCCCTTTTTCCTCCTTCTGTAAGGCACAAATTGATGTATTTTAAAACAATTCTCATGATGCATAAATATTGCTAAATGAGCAAAGGGAACCTCAGCACTTGTGTGGAGCTGCTGGGCACACAACCCAGCCAGCCCAGGAAGCTCCACCCCACAAAGCCAGGTTTGCAGGTTTTTGAGGGGTGACTGAATTTACTCACAAAAACTTTGTCCCCAACCACATTTTCCAGTTGCAGCTGCCTGGTGATCTCCTTCAGGGCCACTTTATCATTTGTCTGCAGCAGCCCTGCAAGAAAAGGGTTTTTCATGAAGAGCTGACAGTTCTCCTTCACTCCCACAAGAAATTTACTTTCTTCTTCTCTCCCTTTCCAGCCTGACAAAGCTTTGCCTTTTTAAAGATTAGACCAGACAGGAATTTTCTGTACTTAGCAAGTTACTTAACTCAGTCCCTAAGAGCAGGCATTTTGGAGCTCACAGACAAACATGTCCATCACTCAGGCTGGACTAAAATGCTGAAAGCAACATTTTGTGCAGTACATACAATACCAGAACTGAACAGAACATAACCCTGGATCAATGCTGGTTTACTTGCCATTCAGATGAACTTCCAGGAGGTTTTCTCGAACTTGTTTCATTTCCCTGAGGTCTTTTAAGACAAGGTTTAATAACTAGGAAAAAAAATACAGAATTTCTGTGAGAAGATGAATGTTTTAACAGCAAGGGAAGGGTTCATGTGGATATTACAGGATAGGAAACAGTGTGTGCAGTTTCATTGGGTAAAATGTTTGAGCCATTTCAAGACTAAAATACTAAAATGACAACTTGGCATTCACCAGCATGACTGCAGCAATTACATTTGTTCATTCTGAACTAGGAGAAAAGAAAAAGAACTCTGGTATTTTAGCTGCTCATTTTTGGGGGGTAATATCTGGGGCTTTTGCCTTAATCAGAAAAGCTTCATGAATCTGAGATGTGAGAGAATTTGGCTCTTGAGTTGATACCATGTTCTCCAGATGCTGTACAAAGAAATTCTTTTCTTTGAATCTTAAAAGACACACTGCTTATCCTTTTCTTCTGGAAGGCAAAAATCAAACTGCATCAAATTGATTCCATCAATTGCTGCATCTGAAACTTCAGGGTCCAAACTTTACAGTCCATCAAGAACTTCCTACTGCTAAAGGTCACCAGGAACTTGCATCCAAATATTTATAAATGGATCAAATGTTCAATTTTACAATTAAAAAGCTTCCTCAGCTGAGGATTTGCAGCTCCCATCTATGTGTATGTATAAATACAGAAACACACACACACATCATTTTCTTGACCCCAGCATTTTTCACTTCACGTATAATAAAATAATTCATTTGGCATTTGTGATTTTGCTTACTTATATTCTGGCTGAAAGGACCTCAGACTTTCATCATCTTCACTATCCTTATGTAGGAGTTTTGGGAGCAAATAAAATCCAAATCAAAACCAGTTTTGAGTTTCAGTGACTGGGGGGGATGTGGGATTTGAGGGATTGTTCTGCTGTGGGGTT
Organism: Climacteris rufus; assembly: GCA_013398175.1. Classification (NCBI taxonomy): domain Eukaryota; kingdom Metazoa; phylum Chordata; class Aves; order Passeriformes; family Climacteridae; genus Climacteris; species Climacteris rufus. The sequence goes on from VZRZ01007309.1 coordinate 619,623, forward strand.
TGGAGAAACCTGCACACTCCAATTTCCTTGCAGTACAGAGCTCATCTCTTCTACAAATCGATGGAAAAACTATTTTCTGTACTCTAAGGGTGCTTGCTGCTCACTTACACATCAAAATCTAGCCAAGGGAAAATAAAACCCAGCTCAAGGCTCCCAGGAAGTGCCCAGGTGGAGGAATCCTGAATTGCCACTGCTCCATCAGCTCCTCCCCCAGCACCCTCCCCAGTCTTTGGCAAGGATCCTCCCTCAGAAGTGTCCTGGGTAACACAAAAAGTTTAAAAAGCAAACCAAGAAAGCCACCAGCAAAGTGGCAGAATGGCTGCTGTCAGCTGCATCATGGATCTGGTTAACTTCTATCATTTATTTTTATTCAACTTCTTTACAAGCCTGAAGGCCACTCAGGAAGACTTCCAATGTCATTTTTGCAATTGTTGAATCTGCAATACTTTTTGTAAGTACATCTTACTTTTGTAAGGCCCAATCTATTTAGCACCTTGTACACCCATGTAAACATTAAAGACTTGAGTGTCTGAATTATATTGGAGGATTAAACACTTGAGTTAGAGGTCATCCCCTCATGTGCCTCGACTAAAGGGAGTCCCTTTAAATCACAAATCCTACACTCACCAAGCACAACCAGCAGACAACATTCTACCTCCTGGCAGGTAACAATATTTGAAACAGGATTAGGACACCTGACCATTCCCTACACAAACACAGCCATGCAGAATCTCCTTTTTGAGCTTTTAGATGCCTTTTCATCATTTTTACAGTCTGGCAGGCTAATCAAACAGTAATCAAAACGTGGCTTTAATTACAAAGACATCAAGACTTCTCCATGTTGTTCCTGAACAGAAGCAGCTCACAGAAAGCCCTGGCATGGTTTGAATTTCTCTCTAAGAGGCAGCAGAGAGGCAAATGCAGCTGCAGAAGCTGCCAGGGCTCAGGTGAGGCTCTGCTGACCCTGCAAGGGCTGCTCCTACCGCAGTCTTCCCCGATCCCCGGGCTCCAATGATGAGGGCAGAATTGCTCTCTCCATGCACTGTGGTTCTCCTCAGCAGCTCCAGCAAATGTCTGTGTGGAAAACAGCAACAGGATGCAAAGCTCAAAGCTCACAAGGTTCCCCAAAGCCAGGCAAAATTCAAAGAAACAAAGTCAGTTCACAGCAGCTTGCTCTGAGAGCCAACGCTCAGGGCATGCAAAATGCAACACAATCAAGTACAGAGGCCTCAGTGATCAGAGCTCTTAAAATACTTTGAAATATTAAAACATGCAGGAGTTGAGAGTATCACTAATTCATAAAGCTCTGCAATTCTCCACCATGAAAGGACAGACTTCAATAATCATTTCCTTCTTTAAGAAACAGATTGCTTTCTGTGAAACCACCACAGTTCAGCAGCCCTGAATTATCTCCAGACTCATCCCCTCATTTGAAGGACTCACAGCAGCTCCTGCCACCCCCAATTCCCAACTGCCTGCACACCATTTAATGTTCTTTTTGGAACATGGAGCACTGACATCCTGCAATGGTTTCCAAAGCAGGGAGAGTCACCCTGGAATTGCTGCAGCCAACACGTGTGGGTTTGTTCATTATCCGAGGGCAAACTCCAGCTCAGAGCTCTGCTACGTCTTGGGAAAGAGAAAATAAGAGCTGGGAAGTTCTTTGTGTTTTCCCTCCAGTTTAACTCACTACCAGTGGCTTGGTAAGTGGAACACAGTCTGGGAATTGCTTTTCAGAATTCCAGGATCAATGGAGGAGGTTTTTTGGTAGAACTGACATCACAGAAATACATTTTCTCCCAGCAGCAACAAAATGTGAGCTCTGCACTGTTGTAATAAATGGCTTTTTCCTTCTTGTAAGGAAAAAGAGTCTCCCATCAGGTGATTCCACTTGCATAAAGTCCTGGAAAAGCTGATTGTTTAAAACAAGTGTTTTAGATCTTTGTAATTACAGAATTTGAGCTGCATCTGTAAAATGATCAGTACTGGGACAGTGTTGCTGACTCCAACCTCCACATCTGGATGACTCCAAGCAGTAGGGTTGTTCTAAATATGGGTTTCTGCCTCAAAAAACATGATGTTGGCACAGAAGATTTACTTCTAACACAACAAACAGGAGAAAATCTGAAGTAAAAATAAAGATTCCCAGCAAGAGCTGTGCAATTTAACTTTTTGCTTGGCCAGGCCATAACACAAAGTCTTAGAACATGCACTGAAAGGATCTTTCAGGCTCAAAAATAAAAAGTGCTTCAGAAATTAGAGATGTGAAACAAGAAATCCCAAACTCAGAGCCAGACAAAACCAGCAAGGAATAGCTGTATAAAAATTCTTAAAATCTGAGGCAAACAAGTTGTAGGAGCACTGGGCTGCAGCCTGTATCATTTAGAAAAATAGAGAGTGCAGAAAACCCTGATTTCACCAGATTATATTATTACTGTAAGCAAATCAGGAATTTGAAGCTGCCCACTCACCTGTACTGTTGCTCCACCCCAAAGAGTTTTCCAGCAGCACCATGGTGACAGAATCTGTCCCGTAAGATCTTCTGCACCTGTGGATGTGACACAGGACAGGAAGAATATTTGAGGCTTCAAGCACCAAAATGCACCAATAATGGAACCACAGCAATAAAATAATAATAAGTGACACATATTTGTGGTGGTACAAATATTCTGTAATCCAGAAATCTTTACTGCCATCAATGATGTAGGGGATAAAGTTGCAGTAGGCTGAATATTGTATAAAGATTATATAAAGGAGAAAAATGAATTAAATTATAGCAGTGTGCCACCAAAATTACATCAGTAGCTCATCACCTAATTCAGTTCTAATTTCTTGTGTAATACAGGCAAAAAAACATTTGCCAGACAACTTCATGAAACAAAAACCACTTGATTATTCACCCAAATCCTTTTTGCACCCTTACAACAGCCCTGCAGCCTTCCACAGTCAAACAGCAGAGTACCAAATCCAGAGTTTCCTCCAAGATTCAGTTCAGACACCTCATTCCTGCAGGTCTGGAAAAGGGGGGCAGGAAGCAGAGTGAAACTGGAGCTGATACTGCTTCCCTTGGCAATGAATTTCAGATGGAACTACACCCTGTTAATGCAGGAATCTCCCTCTAAAATCCCATCTGAGCACCTTCCAGCCTAAGGAAACGCCCAAAAAAATAATCTTATCATCATCATTCTCATGCAGAGCTGTGCCACTGCTCTTCCAGCTTCTTCCAACACCTGGCTAATTTATAATTTGTGATGGAATTGTCACCAGTAGCTCTGGGTGCCTTTGGTTTAAGAAGAAACACGTGCACACACCATGGAATGGTTTGGGGTATGGGGTGGCTTTTGGGGACAGCTGCCAGAAGGTTCCTAAAAAAAGCTCAGAAAAGCTTTTCCTCAAAAGCTGCAGAGGGATCCAGGCTGGAGCAGCCCCTTCCTGAAGGGCTGACCCCATGCAGCTCCTGCAGGGCTGATGTGGCAGCTGCTGTCCTGCTGCTAAAAAAATTCTGATTCCCTCTACAAACTGGAAGATTAAAAAAAAAAATAGATTTATGCAAATTTGTTGCCACAAATGTTTGTAAAAACACAAGGCCATCCTTCAAGTTTTTCACCAAGGATCCAAAGAAGTAGCTGGTTGCTGTAACACTTGAAGAAAGCAATCAGGTGAGAAGCTGAAAGGAATAGATACAAAATAATAAATATAAAAACCATTAACAGCCCTAGAAGTTGTATCCAGTATCTGCACAAGTCTCAGCAACTGGTCTGGCAAAAAAAATAAAGAATAGCATGGATGGCAGAGGATGGAAAAGCTCCACAACTTGAAAACAAAGTAATTAATTAACTGACCTGGGAAATGCAGGCAGCACTTGCTCCACAGCTCTCCTTCACCTTACGCTTGCTCATTGCAAAAGATTTCATCTTTAAAGAAGAGAAAATAAAAATCATATTAAAAAACACTGTTTTCCAAATAATTTTAGTCAGAAACTGTGCTTAGATGTTGGCAATTTTTAAGAACTTTGTTCTTAACTAATTACAATACAGCAGTTTACCTTATGAGAGAAAAAGCCCCAAAACACTGCAAGCATTTTTTATTCATTTCTGATTACATTAAACCCACGTTTCCACACTGAGCAGTGCTGGCTTTAGGATGCTTTAGACAGTTTGAAATTATGTCTTTATGTTTCTGCACAACAAGTTACAAGCAGATGGTAAAACGTTAAGCCGCAACAATGAAGTTTACACAGGAAAAAGTGGCCATCCTTGTTTATAATGTGCAGTTTATAACAATAACCACAGCATCTCTCTGAATAAATTGGCTCTGAAGGGGACTTGAGAGGACTGGGAGGTCTCTGAGGGCTTTTGAGTAGGCACAGAAGGGGATTTGGGGGGAACCTGGAAAGGATTGGGGGCCCTTGGGGGGGGAACATGAGAGGATTGAGAAATTTGAGTGGAATTAGGAGGGTCTGGGGAGGCTCTGAGGGAGAACTGGGGAGTCCTGAGGGCATTATGGAGGCTCCCGAGGCGCTT
>VZRZ01007310.1:9787-90127 GCA_013398175.1 Climacteris rufus
TTTCCTGCTTTACATGGAAAATCTGTCTCTGTTTTCAATGCCGACCCTCCCAGAGAGGTCAGGTACAGTATCACCCTGTGCAGGGAACAGAGATGGGATCAACAGCTCTGGTTTGGGGGTTGCATCCCAAAGGATTGTCTGGGAGTGATACCCGCCCAAGCTCAGCTATTTATTTGGCTGCTTAATCTCAACATTATTTAAGCACTGGTTCAATGCAATAAACAAGAAAAAGTCACCACTGGGGTCTGCCCTGGAAGTGGCAAGGGAAGTGCCAGGAGCTTGTTTTTGTCTGAAAATAACTTTTTACTTGGGCTTAAGTAGCTGCAGCCAGAGCTAATGCCAGGCCCTGGGCAACAAGAACTGGCAGCAAGAAATTGGAGCCCAAAATGCCCCAAGGAGCTGCACCAGGAGCTATGGGGCTTTTGTTTCAATTGTTCCCCTTCACTTTCTGGCTGAGGCTCAGTCTGACTGTGGGAAGTGGCTGGATCACAGGGGAACCTGCCTGGAGCATGTGCCCACACCAGCATCATCGTCCTGCCCCATCTTCCTCCTTCCCAGCTCAGCAGCATCCTCCAGGGAGGCATTTCTGAGTCACACAGGGATCGTTTCAAAATACAAAGCTGCTTGATTAATTAATCTGGTAGGGTGAAAAGACCTGTGCCTTCTCCAGGGAGAGCAGCATCTGTGTATCCCTCATCTTCAGTTCCACCTGTGGACACCGTTTCCAGAGTATTTGTGGAATTTTAATGGTGCTGGTTTCGGCAGATGGGTGCTGTGGATGCTGTCCTCACAGTATATTGGGAATAAACTGGGCAGGGATAGGGCAAGGTTAGAAACAGAAATTAAAAGAGAAAATTAAAATATACACCCTGGATGGATCCCTCTATTGACTGCTTGCCTGCAGAGCTGTGAAGCCCTGGAAGCCCTGGAGATCTCACACTGTAGCCTGTGAAGGGCAATGCTTGGTGGTGCCTTCTGTCCTGCTCAGGAACAGGCTGGTTACACTATGGATTAAATATCCAGCTGTTGTCAACCCCCAGGGTATCCCACCCCAGGATGTGCAGGTATCCCACTGCAGGAAGAGATTCCTACCAAAAGAAGGGGGATTTCATCAAAAACACCAGCAAAGAAAATTGGAGGGTTGTCCCCAACACCAATATGTCCAGGCTGACCAGGACTAACCCTGGGGGTCCCTTGGACCAGAGGGTGGAGGTTGGAGAGGCCAAGGGCACCACTAATTGCAGTTATCCCCACACACATACCAAGGGACCTCTCAGCTAGTACATGGATACAGGACAGCTTAGTTTGGGCCAAAAATGTGGAAAGTGGGTTGAGGGAACCACTGCCACAGGCTGTGTGTGGGAGAGGTGCCCTGGGGATGTGCACACCCTGCCAGTGGCTGTAAGAGGGCCTCTCATGCCCAGGGACACCCCAGTAGTGCCTGCGGTGCTCCAGATTTGCCGCTGGGACATCTCTGTCCCCAGGGAGCACAACAACCACAGGTGGGGATGATCAATCCACTCCTGACGCTGCTTAGCCCTAAGCTCGTTTGCAGCCCTTTTTCCTCCTCCTCTTCGACCTCATCCTCCTCCTCCTCTCCCCAGAGTATGGCAGGTCACAGCAATGAATCTGCTTGGCCAGAGAGTTCCTTCCTTAAGAGTTAAGGTCTGTGTGAAGGAGAGGGCTCTATTCCCGGTGTACACTTGCAGTGCAGCCAGGACTGAGTGATCCTGACCATAAATCTCCCGATGAGGTGTTGAGAAGATGAAGTGTTGGGGGCAGTTTGACCTGTGCTGGGTGACAGTGCAGCTTTCATCCCTCATGGTTAAAGATGAGGAAGATGATGGGTGTGGGAGTGCTCCCTGGGGCTTTAACACCCTGGGACATTTTGGCAGGGGGCTGCCTTTTTTTGCTTTATTTAAAAAAAGGGCAGTAGTGTGATACAAAATGCCTCTCTGCATTAATGAGCCAGCACTGAGCCAAAAGTACCCATCCTAGTGCTTCCTGATACCCAAGGGAGCTGGGATGGGGCTGGAGCTGGGGTGGGTTTGGGAGTAGTTGCTTAATTTTATTGTTTTTCTTTCTGTGTGGGTTTGGGGGTGTCCTGTACAGGCTCCTTGGCACTCCACACTCTGCACATTAATCCTACTATAGAAATGGGCTGAGTAATGTGGGATGGATCCCCCTAGGTCTGGTCCTGGGTCCAAAGCCAGAAGTGCCCCCAGTGTTATCAGCATCCATGTAATGTGTCCTGACAGCCAAGTGCTAGCACAGGGCTGGAGCCCAAACCTCTGGGGCTTTGCCTTGAAGCCCATCAGGGACCACTGCCCATGCTGGGGACAAAAAGCAAAAGATGCTCCTGGACCTGTAGGAGTGCTGCAGTGATGCTTAACTGAGGAGTTGGGGATGGAGTAGGGATGAAGCCAAGGCCACCAACCTGGCTGTTGCATGACCCAAGGTCACTCCCCACCTCTGCTTTTGACTTTTCTTTCGTGTCTCAGTTTCCCTAGTGATGGAGCTCATAGCTGAGCTCAGCATGTCCAACCAGGCCTGTTGCCAATGTAATTCCTCCCTTTGACTTTTCAACCCTGTTTATCTCAGACCCTGGGATGAACAACCCCGGGCTCTCCCAACTGGAAGTGATGGAGTTGCCCCACTGCTGCCAGGCTCCTGCAGCAATTCCCCCTGGAGACCTGAGAGCAGACCTGACCCACCAGCAACATGACTGGCTCCTGAGCCCCAAAAACAGGAGGAACAGTCTAAAAATAGCCTGTGCTAGAACAAGCTGGAGTGTGAATGGGATCTTTCTCCTCTCAATGTGATGGCTGCTCCTCCCATTTGAGGTCAGGGATGGAGACATGAGGAAGAACCAGGAATGGGTGATGAAGGGAAGTGACTTTTGTGGCTTCTTCCCAAAGGATGGGACCTTCAAGACAGACTAATTGCCTTCGGTGTGGGATCTGGAGGCTAGAACTGGTGCGGAGCCACCCAGTAGCCCAGACGTGGTCCCTCGGGAGCTGCTGTCTTCTGCACAGCCGGAACAAGGGCCTGGGTTTGGGTTTAATTTATTTGCATCTGGATTGCCATGGTGTTTGTTTACCTAATATTTTCCCTTGCTTGTAGCCAGGCAAATGCCACAGACAACATTACCACACCACCTCCTGCTCTGGCTGTGAGGGGGATAAAGACACTCTAGGCTTGGGACATCCACTTAGAGGGGCTAGAATGGGAGAAACTTTAAGGAAAAGCCTTTCTAGTTCCTGGGATGGCCCCAGCTGAGTGAAGGGTCATGGCTGAGCATGGAAGTGGGCGTTTGCCATCACTGCGCTTATTCCCTGGGGAAATGAGCTGAGAACACTTTTCCCCTGAGCACTTTGGATGGAGTTCCAATGTCCCTTGTGCTGGGGTGTCCCTTCACCAGCAATGGCAACAATCCTGCTCAGCAAAGCGTCATGGTTGGGGTGGATGGGCCATGTGGGACCACGTCCCTGGTGCCACTGATGTTCCTGCAGTGTGTCCGGGAGAGGGACGTGCTGAGAGACCCTTGGGAACCATCATCAGCCCAGTCACCCTTCCCCACAGGGGTCCCAAAGCTGATGATGGTGTTTCTGGCAGGACACATTGGTTGTCAGATAATGTTGTCAGAACTGGGAGCTGTGGGACAGACTGGGACCCACAGGAGCCTGGAGGAGCTCAGAGATGCTCCCCAGGTGATGCTAAGTGGTGCCTAGAGTGGGGGCAGGTGATGTCTTGGCCATTGTTTTTGGGGCTGTGGTTCATGCCCAGCCATGACCCATCACACCAGTCTGAAGGTGCTGGGACCTCCCCAAGCCCCAACTCCCTGGAACAGGGCTGTTTTTGTCGTGACCCTGCTGGGGTTGGGGAGGGCAGGATCTGGGGGGGGCATGGCTTTGCCGTGGAGCTGTGAGTCACTCGCTGTGACACGGGAAAGCAGTTCTGGTGGTGGCAGTTTCCAAGCTCTCCAGGGTCAGTTTCTGCGGCTCCTTTGTAATTTTGGCTTTACCAGATGCTGAGATTTAATACTTGGAAGCAAACTGGCCGGGGTCAGGGTGGAAGAGGTGATGGCTGTGTCTGGAGCAATAGGAATTCACAGTGCTTTTAAGCACGACATGCCATGTACCACCCTTCCATTTCTGCCTGTTGGGGAATCTGAGGCACAGGGAGGTACCACAGTCAGCTCCTGGGCTGCCCCTGCCCTCAGGGAAGATCATTCCAGCCAATGCTCAGTCTCCAGCTGCCCGAACTGGGCCAACTGGCTTTTGTTCTCTGTCAGGCCTGCAGCCAAGATGCCCTGTCAGCTTTTTCTGCCTTATTTCTGTCCCTCCTAAAGCTGCTGCAGCCAGGAAAAAAAAAAGATGAGACCAAAAAAAAAGGATGGATTTGACATTTCCCCCCACTCCAATTCAATTGCACTCACTCAGGGTTGGGCAGCAGCTGCTGAGCACAAACTTCACCTGAGCTCACCGCAAATTCCTCCAGTTCAAAAGGAGGTTTTATACCAAGTGATGCTTCTTTGGGACAAACTTGGACTCTGGGAATAGCTTTTGGCCCTTTTTGGCAGCTTTGGTCCCTCATGTGAACACACTGGGAACTGTTTAAAGGGTCTGAAGGCACCAAGAGCCCAGGAAAATGCTGCCCTAGGGCCGGGAGAGCTTTGGCACTGCCACGGCTGCATTTGGGACGATGGGTCTGGTTTAGGCTGGAAAAACCAAATTACCACAAAGCCAGGCTGAGGGGAGAGACCTGGAGAAAGGTGACAAGAAGGAATTCAGGGCCAGGCAGAGAATTTTGTTTGAAAATTTATTGTAAAATGCAATACAAGAAGCAATACTGAACACTTAGGTCTGTCTAAAAGCTATGGCAACTTTCCATTTGATTTGCTATGAAAATCCAAAGTAACAGCTTCCATCACTAGTTGATCTAGAAAGTTTTGCCAACTTTAGAGGTTCTTATTTTTATAAAGAGTGTAAATGCCTAGCCTAGACAATTCACAATTGCCTTAAAAATTTTTACAGAGCTCCTTCATCTTCTCAACTAAATTATTTTATTTTTTTTTTTTACAAGTTTCATCTCTAAGGCTGGGACACTACCACCTCTTAAGGTAATTGTACAATTAGGAAAATCAGCACACCACAGTTTATTAAAACCAGAAACCAGTCAGTCCTTTGCTAACACATCTCTGTTGGTCAGGGATTGCTATCAGGCAACCAAAGCCGCCATTCCAGTTTAATGGAGGAGAACAGGAGCTCCTTGCCTTCCTTTCTATAAAAACATTCATTCATATATAAATAGCTTCCATATAATGTATATTATACAATCAAGACAATCTCTGGGTGAATTTGTGGAGTGGGAAGAGCTGGGAACATTCATATAAATAGACCTTAGCTGGTTTGTCCCTAGAGCTGACACAGCACGCTCAGTGCCAAGGATCTTAAATCCCACCAGAGGTGGAAGGGGAGTGGGCAGCTCCACCATGTCCCTGGATGAAGGTGGGAAAAGAAAAGCTTCTTCTGCTTTTAACTTTTATCTTCTTTCTGGGCTCCCATTCAGCTCCTGAGCTTCGGCACTGTGTTGGCAGGAGTGGGGTTGGAAACTCCCCAGGTCAGACAGCAGGTCATGGCAAAGGGCACAAGAGGCCATGACTTGTTTAAAATACTTCAGGAGAAGCAAGAACTCAGCAGGGGGAAGTGTGAGAATGGACAACCTGGAAACAGCCACCCAAAATCCAGGGAAAAATAAAAACAGGGATTTTGTAGTCTATAAGCCCTTTAACGCAGTACATCCGCAGTCATGGTGTGCACGTCCTTTTGGAAAGGAACCACTTTTTCTGCTAGCAGGTTTCTCACCCCAGAAATCCCCTGCTCATCATGCTCAAGGGTATGGGACACCCCAAGGCAACACCCAGGGACCACGCTCCCCTAAATTCTCCTGACAGCCAAGTGCCTTTAAGTGCTATGGACAAGCTTTATCATGCTAGCTCTGCCTGGTAAAGCCCAGAAGTCCCCTCCACTGCTCCACACGCCGCTTCACTCCTCAGGTGGCTGCTGCAGGTGAGAAGGAAGGACTGAGTGGCAAAAAACTAAATTCTCAGAAAAAGGACAGTGCCAGAGGGTGCTCAGCACGATGGGTGTTTAAGGCAAGCATTACCCAACTAAGCTGTGGACAGTGGGGACACAGACCCATTCCAGGGTCTGCACGGCAGAATAAGGAAGGAAAGGGCTTTTCAGGCATTAATAGGAAGACAATCTCTATACTACACCTGTGGAGCTCAGGATTCCCTAAATCCCCAGAGCAGGATGCCCTGAGCAAGGCAGAGCATTCCAGGAGGGGACCCCATGCCCAGAGGCAGCTGCCAGCATGGGAAGGCTGGAGGCCGAGCAGGACGCAGGGCCAGCAAGGCTCAAAAAAAACCCAAAATCCAGCAGCTCCAGCAGAGTCTCCAGTCAATACTGACACCTTGATTGAAATTGCACCTCAAGCTGAGAAGCTGCACCAGCCCCAGTGTAGTTCCAGGGCTGTTTGCAGCTGAACAGCAGTCGCTGCAACCTGAGCTAAATTCAGTGACTTCTGAAACACATTAATTCAAATTTAAAACTGGAGAGCAACTTTTTTCTTTATTACCATTTTCTTCCCATCCTTGCCTGAGAAGCAGAGCACTCCCTGTCCTCAGCTACCACTGTGCCACACTATATATATATATATATTTTTATACATTAAAAAAAATCACAACCTCAAAGTGGACTGAAGTGTTCACAAGTGTCTGAGCAGACGCTTTACAGAGCTTGGTTGGTTTTTTGCTTCTTGAATCTTGAATTTAAATGCTGGAAGGACAGGAAGGACAAACCAGGCAAGAATATTCCCATGAAGCTCAGAGAGCAGCAGTGGGAGTACATTCAGCCCCTGGAATCATGTTTTTGTGTCACCCTCTCCATGCTGGAGATGGCCTCAGCGGTCTGTAAGCTCACCCTAAAGATTCAGACACTCATCCTGATACTTCATTCCAGTAAGGGAGTCATGAAGCCAAATCCAGACCCTCAGGCCAGTGTGGAAGAGGGAATGTCAACACTTCCCATGTGGTTTGGCTCTATCACAACCAGCAACACCTGATGCCTCCTAAAATTCCTTGTTCAGCCTCTCCAAATACAACTTACAGGTCTAGGAAGGATTGTCTAAAAGAGTTTAAATTAAATCATAGTAGGATACATGCTCTGGGAAATGGGTAACGTGTTCAGCTTTAAATAACACTGTGAGGGGAGCAAAAAACCCAACCCACAACTTATAAAAAAAAAAAACCTCCCTAATTTTAAAAATCATGAACACAAACAAGTGAAAAACTATGACACTGAAAACTTGGTTCCTGTGAATGCTGCAGAAGCCTACCTTAATAGCATCCTGAGTCCAAACACCTTAAACACACACTTCTAAGGGCTTTTTAATTTAATGGCATCTAGAAAACACAAACAGCTGGGGAGCACTCAGCAGAGACACACGGGAGGAAGGCGAGATGCTAACACAGTCCTCTTAAAACTCTACAATTCACAGTATAAGATATTGAAGCAACTTCCAGTATTCCTTAAATCTAGTTAACTACTCAGATGTCTGCATAGGCTATACCACAAAACCCTACTGTGATCACATGTTGGGGCTGGAACCCAGTGGGGAGGGAGCTTGGAGCAGCCCAGGGACCGTTGTAGGGCTGGAGCTCCCCAGAGCTACAAAAATAATCCAGAGGCAATTGGAAATGCTGCACAAAAAGTCTTACTCTTTAAACTGACTCTCCTGGCAGAAGGAGCCATGGCTTTGTGAAGGCGCGTACGGATCCCGCACTGGGAGTACGCATGGATGCAGCTCCATTATCCACGGCACGAGTTAAAACAGGGAGCCATGGAGCCCTGTGAGGTGGAGGGGGGGTCTGTGTCTGAACAGGCTTTGTGTGAGAGGGAATGCAAAATTGAAAACCTGTAAAAAACATTCAGTACAGTTAGAAATATGGCATATTTCTATCACAAAAGATATAAAAAAACCCAACGAAACAAAACCCTATATCCAACAGGATCCAGTGGAGTTTGGAAGAATCCCAAGTAAAATGTCAAAGCGCAACTCTTAAAGAATGATATGAATGTCTCTGAGTGTCAAGTCTGAAATCCGAGGTCTCTGTGCTCCAGGTAGTTTCTTGGTAGTTTTGCTGGGTTTCTTTTTCCTGATATTGTGGCTGGCAGGAACATTTCCTAGGAAAAAAGGAACAGGGTAAGTTACAGCTACGAACAGCAGCTTACTGGGAGATACAGGAATCTGCTTCCCTGAAGTGGATGGAAAATGAATTCAGGTGAGTTACCACTGATGGCAGGTGGGAAGTGCTTAAAGGGGCTTTAAGAGAGCTGGAGAGGGATTTTGAACAAGAGTCTGGAATGACAGAACAAGGGGGAATGGCTTCCCACTGCCAAGAGGGCAGGGTTAGATGGGACATTGGGAAGGAATTCTTCCATGTAAAGATGGTGAAGCCCTGGCACAGGTTGCCCAGAGAGGCTGTGGCTGCCCCATCCCTGGAAGTGTTTAAGACCAGGCTGGACGGGGCTTGGAGCAACCTGGGGTAGTGGAAGGTGTCCCTGCACATGGCAAGGGGTGAAACTGGATGAGCTTTAAGGTCCTGTCCAAGATTCTGTGATCACTGGTATGGGGCAGGATGGGATTTACAGTACTGAGGCACAGGCAGAGCTCCTGGATTCCTTGAGCAGCTCCTTCCCAAACTTATCAAAACTGCAGAAAAGGGAATTTCCAGGCAAGCTTGGGGTCCAGCTTGGGAGTTACTGGGCACTGACATGGGCAGGGGTCTATGTGGCACCTACAGCTCCGTGTGCTCCCAGTACATCGCAGATATTCGGGAAGGCAAAGTAGCCTCATGGCAGGAGCTGTGTAGCTTTTAACCCATTTTGGCTCATTTCCACAGGATTAGTCTGTCTGTGACTGCCTTATCAGCCTCCATGGATCCAACAGGAACAGCCCGAGCAGGACTTGGCAGAGAACAATGATCATTTTACTTCAACTCTGACCGTATTAACCCAAACCTCATGTGCACAGAGATCAATCACCCCCTGCCCCCACCTGAGGTGGTCTCTACTCACACAGCCCAGCTACTCCTCCGCAATCTCAGTCTCCTGGTGCACAACCACTTTGGTCACTGACATGTCTGGGTGCTGTTCCTTGGCAGCCTTGATTGCCTGCACCAGGACCTGTGGGACAGCGTGGGAGAGCACAGGTTAGAGCATGTCAGAGTGTGTCAGAGCTTGTGTCAAAGCAACCCACCCTCCCCAAGGGCACAAGAACCTGCTTCTAACTCTGGGGCGTGAAAAATAAAAGTGGATCCACTTCATAGAATTACAGAAGATCCCAAGTTGGAAGGGACCCACAGCGATCATCAAGTCCAACCCCTGTCCCTGCCCAGACACCCCAACAACCCCACCCTGGGCATCCCTGGCAGCGCTGTCCAAACGCCCCTGGAGCTCTGGCAGCCTTGGGGCCGTGCCCATTCCCTGGGGAGCCTGGGCAGTGCCCAGCACCCTCTGGGGGAAGAACCTTTCCCTGCTCTCCAGCCTGAGCCTCCCCTGGCCCAGCTCCAGCCGTGCCCTGGGTCCTGTCCCTGTCCCAGAGAGCAGAGATCGGAGCTGCCCCTCGGGAGGAGCTGCAGCCCCGCTGAGCTCTGCCCTCAGCCTGCTCTGCCCCAGCTGAACACACAAAGTGCCCTCAGGCACCCCTCACATGGCCCCTCCTGACCCTTCACCATCTCCACAGCCTCCTTTGGAATCTCTCTAATTGCTTTAGGTCTTCAATTGTGGTGCTCAAAGCTGCCCCAAGGACTTAATTTTGCTGACTTTTGGTGCTATTACATTATTTCTGAAGAGAACAGCTCCGTATGAAGAACATCCCCCATCTCTCCACCACCCCATGGTAGAAGATGGATGAGAGCAATTAAGCAAACCCTGTTTATTCTTCCAGCAAGTGTGATGGGCACATTTCAGATCTCAGATATTTTCTGTTGGAATTAATAAAGTAGATCTTGTCATAAGAATATTCTCCACCCCCACAATACTTGCAACTAAATTTAAAGTCAAAGTATAATTCTCTGATGACAAAATCATCACTTCCAACACATGCAACAGGCCAATGAGGCTGAGTCATCAGAAAGGTTTCATATAAAGCCAATGAGATTTAATGCAGGTGCTGGGTGCTCTGAAGTGACTTCTGGCAATAGTGCTTCAAACTTAGGGGAAAATTAATGCAGATCAGCCAGATGTCAAGGAAAACTTTTTATTTCACATTTTTATGGAGTTTTGAAAAAAAACTACAACTGTCCAAAACAATTTTGGAATCAAAACTTTGCTGCCAACACCAGTTTCAGAATAGAATTCAGCTTTGCTGGCTCAGCTGCATAATGTCAAAAAGGAATTTATTACTGATATAGAATCAAAAAATGGATTGGGTGAGAATGGATCTAAAAGCTCATCCCATTCCACCCCCTGCCATGGGCAGGGACACTTTTCACTGTCCCAGGTTGCTCCAAGCCCCGTCCAACCTGGCCTTGAACACTTCCAGGGATGGGGCAGCCACAACTTGTAAAAAGAGGAATTTTGAAGTTTTATTTCTACCCCAGTAAAATTTCCCTGGCTAATTTTTTTGGTGACATTTTCTTTGAATGGGCAATCTGACTGTCTCATTTTTGCCAGCTCTGGGAAGCTCTTTTGGATGACATCCACACTCTTACCTGATCGTGGTCTACATCTGCATCTCCTGTGATAACAATCCTCTTCTCAATCCGTGTCTCTGAAATGCCACCTTTCACAGTCTGGAACAGAAGGAAACGCTGCTGTTAGTGTATAAGTGCAGAGGAGTTTGAGCTCACTGGGACTGCCTATCTAAAGACAGTATCCAAAAATAGTGTCACCAAATAGTGCCATTGTACCACAGCATCAGAGTCATGGGGGAAACTGCTGCTGCTCAAGGAAAAACTGTCAAATAGTCATTTTTTATAGCTGAGCCAGGGAAGAGCTCTTTCTCACAGTACAGCTCTTCATGCTGTCCCAGAGTACAGTCAGAGCCCATGTCCAGACTGTGCTGCAATTAATGCACAATCCACAGATTTAACACAGGCAAACCTGAGCCCTTCGAGCTTTGCTCCAGGCACCAATCATGTATGTGAAAGGCCATTTCAAAAGCTTTTTAAAATCTCATTCATCTCTGCCCATCTCTCCATCAGTTTGAGTTGGTGTTTTGTGGTGTTCCCTGGTGTTACCTTGGAAGACTGGGTGGTGGTGGTGCTGCTGGTGGTTTCCGAAGTGATGGTCTGGGCAGTCAGCAGGATGCCAGGGTCTAAATCCCCATTGCCACCATCTGTCTGTGGGACACAAGAATAGGCCATCAGTCCCTGAGCAGTGGGGACAGAAGCAGGAGCTCCATACTACCAGAGCAGGACACAATCTGAGGACAGAAGCTCCATCGTGGACCACAGGACACAAAACGTCAACCTGTGCCCAGGTGTACAAGAGCTGGTCAGGTCTCTGAAAGCTCAGAGTCCCTGGGCTTTAAGGCTGGAAAAGCACCGATCTTGCAGAGAGAACCTGTGACACCCCTCAGACCAGGAGGGCTGGGATGTACCCAAATCTGGGCACACTGCTGGCCCCACGGTGCTGGTCATACCGTCCATGCCTGAACCATGATGGGAGACCAGTGCAAACACTGATCCTAAATTCCACCTGCCTGCATCCATGGAGATCCACAAAGCCAAGAACACAACCTGATTCAGAAGGTACTTGTCACCCTTCCTCCCTCCTGACAATACCTTGCACATCCCTCACTTTATGTTCTGCAGAGGCAATGAACATCCAGATATTAGCTGAAACAGGAATAACTTTTAGAGGTGGTTCTTGGATCTTATCCTGCCTGACTCAACCACTCAAGGTCTGCCAAAAATCCCAAACTAAGTGATCTTGGCCAGCTCATCCTGGCTGTTCTGCCTACATCCCCACTGGGCAGCGTCCTCAGCTCAGCAGTGGGACAATATCTGGAATTACCACAAGGTGGGACCATTTTCCACAGTCTGGAAGAAATATCATGGTCCATCACATCCTGGTGCAGGCATGGCTGACTGATCCCAGCCCTGGAGATCACTTTTCCTTTTCATTTCCCAAGTGAATAGAGCAAAACCCCTCCATTCACCTACTCACTAGCTGAAAACCAGGGCAATGCTCACCACCATTGTCTGAACAACTCTCTGATCCTCCACTCAGGTAGGATGCAGAGCAGTCACAGGATTCCTTAGGAATCCCAAATTATACAATCATGGTCTATGGGATTCATGCACCCAAAACAATATCCCACAGTCACTCCAACAAAAGAGAATGGGCTCCTGCCAACAACCACAGAGATGGCAAAACCAAGCTGACACAAGCTCCAGAATCTCAAATACATAAATAAAGGCTGTGAGAGATGGAGGTGTTTAGCCTGGAGAAGAGAAGACTCCGGGGAGATGTTGAAGCCCCTTCCAGTGATTAAAGGGGCTCCAGGAGAACTTGAGAGGGACTTTGGACAAGGAATGGAGTTGACAGGACAAGAGAGAATGGCTTCCTACTGCAAGAGGGCAGGGTCAGATGGGATATTGGGAAGGAATTGTTCCCTGTGAGTGTGCTGAGGCCCTGGCACAGGTTGCCCACAGAAGCTGTGGCTGCCCCATCCCTGGAAGTGTCCAAGGCCAGGCTGGACGGGGCTTGGAGCAGCCTGGCATAGTGGAATGTGTCCCTGCCCAGGGCAGGGGGCTGGAATTGGGCGAGCTTTAAGGTTCCTTCCATCCCAAACCATTCTGTGATTAAAATTTGTTTTAGACTGAGAATTAATTTTAACCTCAGCAATTAATCCATACCTGCATATCCTGATATTGCTCCACTAACATTTTTATTTTCCAATCACCACATACCCACTCAGGTTGCATTTTGTACAAAACATTTGGTGTTCAACAACTATTTCAGTCTTGAAACCTAAAGGATGACCAAATAATTTATAAACCAAGTTCTGAAGAGGCATAACAGCAAGGGGAGCTGGGAATACAAGACAACACATCTCTTGCAGACAAAAAGGCCAACTCAGGTTAACTTTGTACAGCCACTGGTGGCTGAAGATAAATTCTGTTTGCAAGCACATCTTGAAAAAATAGTTACTCTTCAGGGATAGCAAAACCACCAGTCCTCTAAATATACCAGATGCACCTGGAAATAGTGTCCACAGCATCAGTTAATGCCTGTGCTGCATTCAGATGTGTGGAGAAAGGCAGGTGCTGTTGTCTCATCCTGAGGATTCAGAAACAAAACATTTACTTGAGTTTAATTAAGCCCCTGGAAAATCAATCAGAACACATCTTACCTGTGCAGCTTCGTAGGTGATGGTCTTTGTCTCCGTGTGGACAATGGGGACTTCTTTTGTGGGAATTTCGCTTTTGACAGCACTGGACACATCAGAGATGGTGACAGTCTGTGTCTTCACTAGTGGGGGCTGTGAGACAGGGTTAAAAACATCTTGTAAACACCCAGTTCCCATCTCCACACCCTGACTGAGCTGCTGGCAAATGTTCTGACACTGATCTGATAAAAGCACTGTGGGAACGAAGGTCAGCCTGGAAATCTTTGGGTTTAAACACCTGGAATGAGACACTGCTCCGAGGGCAGAGAACAGATGTGAGGATTAGATAGGCAGCAAAATCCTCCTGCTCTTCCCCACACCATGGACTCTGGTCAGCCCAAACCAGGCATTAAGGGTTTAACAGGTGTGTCACAACACCACTGAGACACTGTCTTCACTGGTTCTTAACTTTCTAATTACCAGAAGCTCATTGCCAGCTGCCAGGAGATGACCCTCATCTGCTGATGCCAATGTCAGGATTAACACCAACCCTGAGCATATAAAGACTTGACCACAGCTGAGCAGCTTTATCCTGACCTCAAGTGCAACTCTGTTTTATTGAAAATTCTCATCAGATCTTTAACTTTTATTAAATCAATGTCAGATAAAACAGAAAGAAAAATAAGGGTAGGGAGAAATCAGTTGTTCCACCACCCAATGATTATCCAGAAGAAGACAGAGTTAATTCAGACCCAGAGGGTGCTTTCCCAGAGGGCTCAATTTCTGCCACCATCTCCAACCCTGCCAGATGACACCGTGATAGTTAGGGGGAAACAGGCATCTACTGAACCAAAAGCAACATCAACACTGGAGCAGGCAAAAAACCCTCCCACGGTGGGGAGCACAAAGTAGCCATTGAAACACGCTGGACAGCACCTCAAATTTGGTCTGCTGTGCTGAGGGTCAGCTGCCAGTCCAGTCGGAGCCAACAAAATCTTTAAGGAGATAAAATTACACAGTTTTGGAGCCTAAATATTGCCTTTTTGTGGGGATGCCACAGGATGCTTTGATCCAGGAAGAGCAAAGGGCATTGCATTACAGCAATTGTATTTCATGCAAAGATAAATTGAGAGGGACTCGTATTTAATACAAATTGACAGTGGCACATATTTAATTCAAAGACAAACTGAGAGGGGCTCATTGCACTGACTGTGGGAGATTCATTGTCTTGTTAGCTCCAAGCATGAGTCCAAGCCAAGCAAACCCAACTCCTCTGCAGCTCCGTGGCATCTGCTTGCTGCAGTGTTTGGGTTCCCACTCCAAAGGCAGCCGGGGCGGGGGGTGCAGGAACGGGGCTCACTACCTGGAAACAGAGAATGAGCTCCGGCAGCCCTTTAGGAGCATCTGGGTCGGGACACTTGCCATGTGGCTTTCTAAAGGCAAAGCTGTCTTCACCATCCTCTGTCACCTCCTCCTCCTCTCCTCCCCAGGGCTGCCAGGGATGTGCGGTAGGGCTGGGGCGGGGCTCCAGCTCAGAGAGCTCCAAGTCCTTCTCCACCTCCACACAAACCCCCTTTCCACATGTCAGGTCCTCCTTGCTTGTGGAGAGGCTAGGAACCACCTCCTCCTGCTCCTCCTCCTCCTTCTCTTCCTCCTTGCTGCTTAGGGAGGAAGCACCAAAGTACCAGCTGGGAGAAGGCTGTGAGGCAGGTGGCACTGGGGTCTCACTAAAAGCTACCGACTGCTTTGAGCCCTCCCACGCAAAGCCAGTGTTAAAACTGCTCCTCTCTGGCACTGCAGCCACATCCTCTCGAAAGTCACTCATTTTCTAAAAAGAAATGGATACACAAAAAAGGCCAGAGAGAGAGAGAGAGAGAGAAAAGAGAGCAGGGAGTTAGGGAGAGCAGGAGGTCAGTAGGCAGCAAGGCAAAACATCAGGTTCTTATCACGTATCACATCTCCAGTAACACATGCAACAGTAGGGTTGGACACTAGAAAACCTCTGTGCTGTGTGATGTACCCAGTGCATTTACTGACACAGCCTTCCCGGTACAATAATCCACTCTCTAAATTTTAAGGAATGAATATGAAAACAACACACTGCACCTACAGGAAGAGCCACCACGAAGTGCATTTTGCTCAGTTTGGAGTAATTTCAGTGTATCAAGCAGGGACTTGTGCACATCCAAAATTCTCACGGGCAACAAAACCCATCCACTACTCTACAACCATCCCCTGATTCTGCTTTTAACTCCCTCAAACTGTTGCCTCACTTTCTAACAAGATTCCCTGCACAACCAAAACACTGTAATTTGTGCTTAAAATGTGAGGCCTGAAGCTTGTGGGTTCCTTGGTACGATGCATTTTTTTATACACCAGAGGCTTTCATCTTTCACCTTGCCTGACCTCCTCTAATGGCACAGCTCAGTGGTAGGGTAAGAGCAGGACCTGCTTTATGGAGGAACAAATAGCAGCATTTTTTAGTATCATTCCAAGAAATTACTCTTCCTCCATTCCTCATGGGTATTTTTCAGTTCTTTGCTTCTTTATGTTGCGGATTAGCTGCAAGATGTCTATCCATTAGGATTTCCAGTCTCTTGTGACTCCTGTGTTGAAGTTGTTGGGATATTGCTTAGCAAAATGCAGTAAGAATGAAGGGAGAGCAAGCGGCACTGAGATGGGCAGGTCAGACTGTGCTCACAGGGAAAGGTTATTTCTGATTCAAACTCACTTCCACGTGAGCTCCTCCAAAGGAATATTTAAGGGGAGACCTCACAGCAGTTCTGAGGGGCGGCTCCAATCTCTTCTCTCTGGGACAGGGACAGGACCCAGGGCACGGCTGGAGCTGTGCCAGGACAGGCTCAGGCTGGAGAGCAGGGAAAGGTTCTTCCCCCAGAGGGTGCTGGGCACTGCCCAGGCTCCCCAGGGAATGGGCACGGCCCCAAGGCTGCCAGAGCTCCAGGGGCATTTGGACAGCGCTGCCAGGGATGCACAGGGTGGGGTTGTTGGGGTAGCCTGGGCAGGGCCAGGAGTTGGACTCAGTGATCCCTGAAGGTCTTTTCCCACTCAGGATATTCTGTGAATCATATCCAGATTCCACCCTCATTTCCTAACACAAGACACTACATTGCAATACTCCACAAAACACAATATGAACGGGGCTATCAGCTTTGTACACCCATGTCTTGTTGTTGGTTTAAAACTTAAATTTATATGCTGACAATATGCTAAACCTTGCAAATTACTCATGGGACCTTGAGAAGATACAGCTCATCTTCTGGGGTTTAATGGAACATGCCTTAGGAGTGAGATTTCCTTATGTAAGAGCTGGGGCACTAGTCAACCAACAGAAGAATCAGAGATAAAACAAAGTAGATTAAGCAGCTACACAAATACTGATCTATGTAAGAGGCAAAAATCTGTACACAGTCAAAACAACCTCCCAGTTCCCTTCCACAGACAGAGAAAGCCATTTGCATTTTGGAAGCATCTTGTATGACAGATGCATAAAGGAAGGGAGAGCTGGAATAGAGCCTGTGCCGTGCATATACTGGTCACTAGTAGAGCCACGTGAGGCAACAAACATGCAAGCTGGAAAGACAGAATGAAATCCTGATAAGATCAGCTGATCAGAAGCACTTTTTGCCTTGCCTTCCTATTCCACTCGGAAGAAAACAGACTAATGGAAAGGTATTTGTTTCTAGATAAAATTATCTATATAAAATTCCCCCCATAGGAATCTGTTACAAAGTCTGATCTTATCAAGATTTGTTTTAAATTGCAAATGCAAAAGCATGCCTATGTTTAGGGCTCAGATTTGCAGAGTTCCAATTTCTCCTTGAGACCCAGGAAACCTGAGAGGTGCCTTGGCTGCCGCTACTCATTTCCAGGGATACAACTCCAAACCAGCAAGGCCTAAATCAAGCACAAAGCAGCCAAACACAGAGTAAATTAAACACAGGACAGGATGCAATGCCCCAGAAGAAACAAACTGACCCAGACATGAATGCAACTGAAGCACCACCCTCAAAATACAAATCTTTGTGCACCTGAGGATACAGCTGAAGCGTTGCAGTGTAAAGTAACGCACAATAATTCAGACGGGGGATAAATTAATAACAGGCTTAACTGCACGATTGGTATCAGTGGCCAAAAGGATATATTTTTCTTGAAAAGTGGTTTTGTATAAATTGGTTTGCCTGTATTTTTTCAAAAACCTGGTGTTTTGGATCAGGCTCTATTTGCATGACCTGGCTGCCCTGTGCTGTCAGAGTGGATGTTTTTTTCATGCTGCTGCCTCTCTCTTTAGAATATTCCATTATTCCCATCCCAAATCAGACTACTATCCTGCATGAAACTGAAGGAGTGCTAAAATGATGTCAACTGCCAATTACTATTTAATAAAATCTTCTCAAACCATGGAGTTATAGTGCACACTAACTCCCTACAACTACCACATGAAATGCTAGGAATCCCAGCTGGTTAATACTTCCCAGTCCTGTTCTTTTCCACCATGGCAATGGAATTGTTGACACTGTTATTAGGTTATCCCCAAACAAGGATTCACAGAAGCTCACAGGCTTGAAGTGACCATCTAGGGATGCACAAGGAGATGATGTTGCTTTTGCAGCAAACCACACTCACCAGAGAGCGCTCCCAGATCAACTGATGCTCAATCTCACAGCTGGCAAAGCACTTGGGTAAAAAGTATTATAAAGCAGAAAACAAGAGATCCTTATTTTACAGTACCTGCCACTGCCTTACAGAACTGCTTTGCCTTAAGGGTAGAAATTAAAAAAGTTTAGAAGCTGTTCAACACACCCTTGGCATTGAAAAGGATGGACATTACCTATGGATTTGTTGTTTTCAACGGATTTTTTTCTTGCCATTGATCTGATCACAACATCCTGACCAGCCTACTCAGACAACAGAAGGATAAAAGAGATTTTGACCAAAATTAAAAGTAATGACAGAAAATACAGTGTGCTCAAAGCTTCAAGAGATTAAATTCTGTCATTAACAAGAATCCATTATATTACACAACATACAGCAATCACCTCCAATCACTGCATTGATGACTTGGCAACATAAAACAACCTCAAGATCAAGACTCAAATTGTCAAAATAAAGTTGTTGAGCAATAAGATTCCTCTGCCCACCCACTCCAGTGCCCTTCCAATCCTTTTTGTGGGACAGGTACTCTCGCATGCAGGGCTTCTTATTCCAAATTCCCTCTGCAGAGAACAAAGTAGTGGCATTGCAAGAGCTGCCTTAGTGCAGCAGCAGTAGGTGAAAAGAGGGAATAAAATCAGGGTTTATAAATGCCACCAATTTTGTGCTGCTCATTCCACTTGCCTCATTCCATAAATGAAGTTACAGCTCTGACCTGGTGCCAGGCTCATCTCAGGGACCAGCAGCACAAGCAGTCAGATCTGCCTTGCTGTGATCACTTGTTAAGAGCACAGAGTGAGCCAAATGGTTTATCCAAAAGTAAATAATCTCACAAAAGAAAACCTGGGAGTTAAAATTAAAAATTACTCTTGACACAGCCTTGAAACACAACCTGAGCTTCAACCAGCCAAAACCCACCAGAAGCTCATGTTGTATCACTGAGCTGAGGAATGGTGATTCATTAGGAACATGGTACTTTCACTTACAAAACCCAAAAGGAGCATTTTTGTCTCCAGATTTAACACACCAAGCAGGACAGAGGCTCTTGCAGCTCAGCTGTGCAGGACCTGCCTCACTTCTGCTCTTAGAACAACTTTCTGCAATTGATTTTTCCTACCATTCAGTCTCCAAAGCAAAGAAGAAGGTGTTAGTGTGACATTAAGCATTTGGTAGAGGGCTCCTGCAAACAAAGCCTGTCTTAAACTAAGATGGATTTAATCCTCATTGAATTATTCTGGCCAGTTTGAGTGTTTAGAGCTGCAGTCTTGTGTGTCCCCTCTCCCCAGGAGCACCAAACCCACGCACAAGAGCATTCAGCAGACCCAACATCCTGAATGCCACCAGCAATGGACCCAGGGTCTGACGGCTCCTTGTTCGAGAAAGGAATACCAAGGGTTAGTCCAAGAAAGTTGTTAACATAGTCATATATAGCTTTTTTGGTTAATAAGCAGTGGAAAGAAAGATCTGATTTGCAATAACATTTATTAATGATAAATGTACATATTTACAAACAAAAATCTGAGAAAAAATACAAAACCAAAAAAGTGTTCCAAAAGAGAGCATTTTAGGTAAAAAATAAAGTGTTTTTAGTCCCCACAAACTGATCCAATAGGACCGTGTACCATCACTAGAAGATCCCAAAGGGGCCCAAACCAAGGGCAGTCCCTTCCTCCAGTCTCACAAATCACAACAGATGCAAGTAGAGACACAAGAGGAACCACCACTATCTGGTTCTCCAGTGTCACCCACTAGGAAATACACACCAAGGAGTTTTCGCATGAATTGGGTTGAATTTATTCAGAAAGCTTCCTCCCTCCTTCTGTAGGTCAGAACAGGCACCATCAACTCATGACCAGGAAAAAAGAAAACCCAATAAACTAGTGGAATTAATTCTCAGAGTGACAAACTACTGACACTGATGTGAACTGAAAGACACTTTGCCCATAACCATTAGGATTTGGACTTGATGATCCTTGTGGGTCCCTTCCAACTCGGGATATTTTGTGATTCTATGATAACCTTCCCAGGAGCCCCATAGTATGGCCAAGCCTCGTTCCTCCGAACACAAACTACTTCCCTTGGTGCCATGCTGAGGAACTCCACCTCTCCTCGTTATTTCAGGGTAAGAGACAGGTATGGAATACCTACTCTTTAGGGTCATCACTACTTACTGGACAAACCACAAGGGAGGAGAGGTGGTCTTGGCTGAACAGTGTGCCTTGATTGAGCTGCCCATGTAGAGTCCTCAGCTCATATGCCACCACTCCCCAAGTGAGGCAGGACATGGCAGGAGATGCAGCCAACACCCTCATTTATCTGCTCACTTTTACCAGTGGAAAAGGAAAAAGGGATTTTGTTTTACAGCAATGAACACCTCGAGTATCATCACACACAGAGCCCCACAGCCTGGGCACCCTCAGAGCTGAACGGGAGTTCCAAGCCATCAGCTCTGGCACATCTGCTGCTTCAAAATACTGGTGCCTACCTTTTCCTAAAGGATGACAGCACAAGAAACTCCTGAGTACTTTAGGTGGTGTTCAGAAGAGACGGAATTGAGGTAAGGAGGTTCAGAAAGTGAATGTAGAGCCAGCCATCAATGTTGTGATGGGAAACACTGAACCCTTGACAGCTCCCAATGGAATCCTACACATGAGCACCAAAGAGCCAAGTGACCATGCCACAAAACACTGGGAAAGCCTAATGAACATCAAAACTGCTGGCAGACTTATACTACCTACATCACCAGTGTGCCAGAGTTACCACAATGCCATTTTCTGCAGCAGGTCATACTGAAAAACTAGGATTTCTCATTGCCAACCTGGATGAGGTTACGTGCTGCAGACATTTCCAGTTTCTCTGCAGGAGGGATAAGTCAGCTCTCCATCACACCCAGCTTGGCACTGGACCAGCCAGGCTGAACAGGGTTTGTGAATCCCTTTGTGAATGGATGCCAGTGTCAGGGCATGTGACCAGGGGCTGCCGATGTTCCTACAAGTTTGTTCCTGAGGAAAACAGGGAGCAAAGTACATGCATCGGTTCCTTTATGGATCCCCTGAGACCTCTGCCCTTAAACATCACTAAAAGCCAATCAGCTCTGCCTGTGCACAGGTATGACAGCAGGACTTCCAAAATTCATCCTCTCAGCACTGCATCCTGCACGGATATTGCAGGAAAAGGGGAAAACCACAGCACCAAGGTGTAAGAGATACAGAATGTGCACAAGCAAGATACAGAATGCATAGGAACAAGACCTTATGTGGATTGCCATGGACTGTCACCCCCTTTGCCTTACAAGCCAACAGGAAAAAAAGCAGAGGAGCGACTGGGAAAGGGGCTGGAGCCCAGCAGGCACATCCCTGGTGCATTGGACAGATGAGGTTTCTGTTCCTCTAAGTAACAGGTTTCCCCTGTCAGGAGGGATCATATCAACATGGATGAATATGGATAACTGGCCTCTAAACTGCCAGAGAAATAAAAAGCACTCATTCAATTTCTTTATACTCTGCAGTGATAATTGGTATATAAATCCCAAAAATGTTCCTGAGCATTGTCAGAGTGTAAAGTTTCCAAGGTTTTTTGCTGATGACAGCCTTATCTCAAGATTAAAACAGAGAAAGAGACCATTTGAATTAAAGAGTTACAGAATTGAGATGAGGGGATAGAGCCCAACTCTTATCCTGCTGGGATGAGACAGCCTGAGCACTCTGGTCTAACATTGCTCCAGGCAAAGAGTTTTAGTCTTCAGGTCCCTTGGAAATGGGTGACAGAGCTACAGAAACCATGGCTTTGCCAAAGCCACTGGTGTGGCTTCCAAGTCCTTGTCATGGGATCAGAAATGCAGTAACCTCAGCAGTGTTCAATGCAGCATCCCAGCAGCGATGCCGAGCAATGGCTTTGGGAAGGAAGCACCTGTGTGTTCAAGATGCTTTTCTCCAGGAAATATGGACAGCAAATGGACAGATCCGAACAACTCCTGTCTCTTCCCTCTCCACACCAGGCTGGGGAGAACAAACAATCCCAGTTTCTCATTGTGACTGTTCCCATCTTGGGAAGGAGATGCAGGCAGGGAATTCCAGCCAAGAAGCATCTTCTGACTTCTTCCATTCTGCATCTTCTGCACAGCACGTGGCACCTCAGCATCCTCCCCACCTCTCCTCTCCAGGGCCTATCTTTGTCTTCCCAAACTCCACACCAAATTCGCTGGAGTCCAAGTGTATTCCCATGGATGCTCCAAGGATGCAGGGACACAGCCTGCCGACACTCTCCTTCACACCAGGTTACACCTGGACAACAACTCTCTCACTTCTACACTTCCAAGTGCCAAAGTAGGAAGACCACGTATTAAAGGTAGTGTAATAAAAAGGGAAGAGTATTTTCCAATGAAAAATCAGCATCCTCACAAAACAAAGTCCTAAAGGCACAAACTGGTGAACTAATCGGAGCAGTTACAAGAAGAATTGGAAAGATTCCTGTGGGATTAAAACAAAGGGTTTCACTAGCAACCTAAGTTTCTGAGACAGAATTTTGAGCATCAACCTGTACACTGAGAGCAAGAGGTGGCTCGAGCAGTCCGTGACACCCCACGGACTCTCAGACCAGACAGCACATGCCATGTTTGCCTTATTCCTGCAAACTTATTTCCTAGCTTCCTAAATAATACTGTTCACATGGATACAGATCTAGAAAGGGTTATAAATACAAGTATTTATATATATTCACACATTTTAGTCCCTGTAATAAAGGCCTGCTCCTTTCTCTTCCATGCTGTGGAGTGGCTGCCACCGCTGGTGGCACTGGGAGGTGTTCTCAGAGTGACTGTGTCCAGCCCAATGCTCCAGTGGACACAGGACAATACGGATTAGTACCGAAAGGAGATGCAGGCGGCTCAGCTCTGCCCTGTTGTTACTATTTACAGAAAAGAAACCCCTTAGACACAAAGTCCATCTTCCCTCCAGCCCACAAACCAGCTCTACTCAGACCAGCTGGGCTGAAGCCTGCACAGGTCAGCCAGGATAACTCGGATAAATGGGAGCATCATCCAGACATTTACACTGTAGGCAATAAACAACAACCGGCATGCAACGGTTTGGTTAAAGAAGTCAAAAACAATTGAGGACTTTAACATTAGACGTGGCCAAGCCAACGTGCCAACAGAGGAAATGTTCAAACAGCAGGTAACTTCATCCCCGTGACCTGAGCAAACATGCATCAGTTAGTTTCACACAAATTAAATAAAACACATCCCAAGTGTACCAAGACCATCAGATTCCAAAAAATGATTAATCTATGTTTACAATAAAGATCTCCTTGCAATGGGTTTTCTCCTATATTACTACGTCTTTTCTTGGACGTGAGAATAGGGGTGGAAAGGGAAGCTGGGATACTTTGCCAAAGGCTTCCCTTACTGGGAAATGAAAAGCTGACCCTGTCCCTAAGTTATCACCACAAGCAGCAGTGAGAACCAGCACTTTTTATTTAAATGTCAATCGGAGTTTCCTAGAAATGCGGTGGTTATGGAATAGATTCCAATGTTCTTCCTACAGACTCAACCTTTGTTGCCCAGAGAGGCTGTGGACTCCCCACGTCTGGAATTGTTCAAGGCCAGGTTGGACAGGGCTTGGAGCAACCTGGTCCGGTGGAAGGTTCCCTGCCCATGGCAGGGGGTGGAATGGGATGAGCTTTAAGGTACCTTCCAATCCAAACCAATACAAGATTCTGTGATTCAGCAGGTTCCTGAAAAGCCCCTTTTAGATCAAACGTTCTTCTTGTGAACATCTTACATTTAAAATAAAAAGCTTGAAAGCAATTCTCCAGCAATTCCTATGGGAAGTCTACAGGGGCTCAGGAGAGCCAAACTCTCCTCCCATGATTTCCTCCCCTCTCTGTCCTCCCACAGCAATTGGGAATACAGTTCAAAGAATCTGCTTTTGAACCATAGGAAACTTCAAAATGGGTCTGGCAATCCATGACCACTCCTGCCAGGTCCCATCACAGCCTCACAAGGACACACATTGGGATTAACACGACAGTCACAGGGTGTCCCTCTCTGGGAGGGGTGAACTACAGAAGTCAAAGACCAGGAAATGGAAGATGCAGTAGAGACTATGGCCAAGAGATTCAGGAGCTTTGGTCTTGAGGTTTCAACATAACCCTGTTGCCACTCAGAGAAAGAGCAGCCACCAAACAGTCAGTGCTATGATCAGGAGAAAGGACATCATAAAGGGAATACGCGGAGAAGGAAAAATGTTAGAGTACAGCTGACACTTTTTAAGTGATTTCTGCTCTTCAGGGATTGCAATAGAAACCTTTGGAAGAGTTGCTTCACTTGCTCGTCGGGGAAAGGCTGTCTCAGTAGGTATGTCCTGCTTTTTTAGTTTGTCTTCATTCTGTACTAAGAGAGGCCGTTCCTGTGTCTGCTTTTGTGGTAGAAGATCAAGAAAGACAGAGAGAGATGAACAAAAATGACAGATGGAAAGTGCCCAAAATGACACTTGGAGGTGTGCAAAGTGTTAGGGCAGCTCTTCCCAATATAAAATGAACTGCTCAGCAGCAGAGCCACTTGGTGGATGGGGTCACACCAGCCCAGGAGCTACAAAATCACATTCTCTCTGCAGAGCTCATCAACATCTGCATCAGGATCATGGGTGTTTGGTGCCTGCCCTCCTAGTAAAGTGGATGTTCAAAATCTCCTGGAGTGTTTTGGAACTGGAATGGTTGAGAAAAAAGTTTGAGGCATTTGAAATAGGAATAGTGCAGAACTGGTCTCTGACAGCTTCCTAATCTACAGTGCCCTAAAAACCCAGCATTTGGAAAACGCCATGGAAGAGTCAGACTGCAGAGCAGATACAAAATGCTTTTCCAGAGTTCTGACCAGAGTATAAAAATTTCGATCAGTTTGAAAATTCTACTGAAACAAATGAAAAACTGTTAATCTTATAAATCCCACGTGTGGAACGGGCACAATGGCAGTAGGAGCAGTGCAAACTCCTCGAATTTTGCTCTGTGTCTTAGAATTTTTGTTTCTGGACTCTAAAGCATGTTAAAAACCCAGAATGAGTAAATCAGCACACAGGACCATGCAAGGGCTCCAGCACTTCTGCTGAAGAAAGAAAATACTGTGGGAATGTTGCTGTTCAGTAACTGCATTCCTTTAGTTTGCCAGCCCTGATCAAACCCAAGTGTACTTAGGAGAGGAAAAACTTGGCTCTAAGCTCTCTCAGCTGAGCCAACCTCCGCTGGTCAGTGCGGTATTTTGGGACTGGTTCTTTGCACACCCCTAAGTGGTGAGAATTTGGGAGAAAGTAGCTAGGAGGCTGGGCAGCAAAACAAAATACAAAATGCAAGAGTAACATGATTGTTAAAACAACAAAAAAAAAGGAAAGACAACATAAAAAGAACAGGGAACAGTTAAACTTTCAGAATTGCTTTTCTCTCCAAATACACGGTTATATCGGTCATGCAGCTTTTTCGAACCAGCCATGCACCAAAATAAGCAAAAATCGAAAGCTGCAAAAGCTGCAGCAGAGCAGTCCTCTGGGTGTAAATTATGAAACTACTTCATGTAGCCAAAAGAAAAAACGTTATCCAGCAGCTGCTGTTGAGTTTTTACTCGGTGCCATTGCAATAGCAAGTCTGGTTCAAAAGCACAGATCAGAGCAGCAGCTTTACCTCAAGCCCACCAACCTGTCTCTCAGAAGATGGGACAGTGACTTTCTTGACCTGGACACACAAAGCATGTTAAGTTTCAGTTGTCTTATAATAAAACATACAGAACAGCAGAAAAGTGGCTCCTGGCAAAAAACCTTTAGGCCACGAAGGCAGGGTGAAGGTTCCACCACGAACAGGAGCAATGGCTTTGCACCGTGATTTTGCACCATGATTTACTATCCTTAAATTACCGTCTGATTTATGATCCTTCAACACATACAGGTGAAGGAAAACTCCCTCCATGATCAGTGCCTGAGGACGATGCATTTCTAGAAGTTCACAGCAGGACACGTCCACCTCCACCTCAGAGCGAGATCACTTCAGAGAGGACCAGATTAAAAAGGTTTCTAGAAATGCAAATCCAGGACTGACACCAATTCTTGCAGTGCTCCAGATCCGCTGCAGCCTTAGGTGAGACAAACCCACACCACCCAGTTATGGTGACCAGCAGCCCTCCAAGACCTCAGTGTGGTCAACTTGCAAGAAATTCTTCATAATAACCATGAATAACATTCTTGAACTGCAGTTGTGGAGCTTGACAGCCGCTGCTCTGTCCCACCCTCACCCCAAAACCCATGTGGCACTGTGGGCAGAGTTCTGCTGCCCAGATGCCTGGGGAATCTACATTGAGGCTCAGCAACACAAAGTCCATCTATGTGTAAAACAGGGTAACCTCAAGGATAGGTTGCCCAGAGAAGCTGCAGCTACTCCATCCCTGGAAGTGTCCAAGGCCAGGTTGGACAGGGCTTGGAGCAATCTGGGATAGTGCTAGGTGCCAGGTGTCATGGGTAGGAACTGGATGGTCTTTAAGGTCCTTTCCAACCCTAACCATTCTGGGATTCTGTAACAATCGATCCTAAATTCATTCTGGGGATCTAATTTTTCCAGCAGGGAAAAAAGGCCATTTAGCTGTCCTGGCTTTACTCCAAGCAAACTTGGTGTTAAATCCCTTGTACATGTTACAATAACCCTCCATCCACTGCAAGATTATTTCCTGATTAATAAGTATCTGCTTTGTTTAAAGATTAAATACTAGTTCATCTGCAGAGTTGTGAGCAGGAAGGGGAAGGGCTTAAACCAGGAGAGTCTCCAACTGCCACTACTTGCAGTCAGGATGCAATTTTCCTGTTGCAATAAAAATTTACTACTTTAAAGATTGATTACCACAGGCACTAACTACAGTTCTACTCACAAGCTCCAAATCTGAGTCAGTTACCACCAATATGACACAGAGGTGTCTGTCAGCAAAGAAGAAACCAGTTGGTGACAGATCTCTGCTGCTCCAACTTGGTTTTTCCTTAAAAAATTACCTTTTTAAGGAAATTAGCAGAGAAGTTGTGAGTGTATGTGGTTACTAACACACGTCCTGTCCCTGGAAGGAGGGAGATTCCCATCGTGTTTGAACAGCCCTGCTGTGGCCACCTGAGGAGTCTTCTTGAAGCCTCCACAGCAGATCAGCACCTGGAGCTCCTAACGCAAGTCTAAACCCAATGACATACCAGATTAACTGGAGAATAAAGTGATTTTGGAAAAATCATCCCATCTCAGTGCTTCTCCACTGGGTTATGTGCAATATTATCTCTGAAGTAATAATTTAGGTCTTTGGATTTTGGGTTTGTTGGGGTTTTTTCCCCATTTTGCAGAGATTCAGGAATGAGCCAGTCCTCAAACCAGCCATGGGAAGTGCTCTCTAGCATTACAGTGACAGCAGCACTAGGAAAAGCAGCGTCAAAACCAGTTAAGGAATCCGTACATCCTGCTCTACCCAAAAAAAAAAATCACATTTTTATGATACTACAACTAAAGCTTCAATTCTTTTAGAGAACATTCTACATGTTACAAGTCAATACTAACTATTAAAATTCAAAATAAGCAGGAGCTAAGGGGAGCTGAGGCTGAATCCTATGCTGCAAAGTCACCCCTCGGAACACCCCGCGCCAAGGTACTCACTCCATCCGCTCCCGTGGGAATCTGCCCATTGATGTTGAGGGTTCGGAAAGGGGAGTGAGTGGACAAACGTTTGTCCCACTCACTCGGCCGAGGCTCTGGGACAGACTCCATGAAGTTCTTCTTCAACTCACTGATGTTGGCGTGGTGCTTCTTTATTTCTTCCTGGGTCTTATCTAGATCCTATCAGCAAGAGGACAGGGTAAGTGAACGGACACAGAGAGACCCTGGACTGCCTAGGCTGTTCTTAGCAAAGCTGTGCTGAGCAGAGCTGCTGCCGACTTCCCAAACTGTGCTCACACTGCAAACACACAAAAGGGAGTGTCCTCTCTCCTCCTCTTTGATTAGTTGGGATAAATTGCAACCACAGAGCAGGGTCTCCTCCAGGAGCAGTACATGCCATTGGTTCATCTCAAGCTATGCCAAACCAGATGACAGCTGAACTAGAATCTCATGGATTTTCCCCAAATGGGATTTTTTAAAGTTGCCAGACTACGTTTGTTTGGTTTATTTAATTTAATACCTTTAAACTGGGTGGTTTTGCTTTCTTTTCCCTCTGCTAGCCTGACTATTCCCAGCTATCAATACAAATAATGATCAAGAAAATATTTTCCCAATTTTATTTACTCTCTTCATACCTATTTCTCTTTCACTCTACCAGGAATTATCTTTGCTCCCAGAGTATCCCCATATCTTTTTTCCCCTCCTTCACATCTCGTCCCTCCAGGCGCTACCATAGGAGGCTTCAGACTTCAGAAATTAAGATTTTTTTTTTAAAAAAATCAAACAGAATTTATTTTATGCTGGATCAATCAAGAAATTTTTGCTAAAAATTTTTATCTGGAAAAAGTCAGATTTCTACTCTGTGATGCCAGTTTACAGCATAAACACATAGACTTCAAGGCAAGTCAACTTGTTAAAATTTCCTTGCAAGCAAACCAGAGGTTGTAGAAAACAAAGTTTTTGCATAAGCCAAACAAAAACTTTTCTGACAGGGCCAAAAAGCATCAAGAAAGGGGGAAATCAAGGTCAGTAAAAGCATCACTGGGAAATTTCACTATCTTTGTGCTTTTAGTTGTTACTCAGCCCACTGATTTTAGAAGATGGGAGAGCAAATGCACTCCTAAAGGACAGACCCTCCCAAATATCTACATCCTTGCAGCTCACCCACGACACATCATCCTCCCTCTACAGGGTTAAACCCCAAATGCCTCTTTAACAATATTTACTATTTTCGGCACAGTTCTGGGGGGAAAATAACAAGTTTTGGCCTCCGTCCTGAGTGAAAGTATAAGGCATGTGTCTGTTAGGCAGGAAAAAAAAGCAGAAATGAGTCTGCTGAGGACTCCAGGGTAAATCCCTGCCTGGTCCAGGAACCCTACAGCTGCTCCTGGCTCAGAGAAGAGCGAAGGACCACCTTGGCTTTCCAGCATAGTGAAGAAGTGGGGCCTGGGAGGGCTGGCAGAGGAGCCAAAGCCATGAGGAGCTACGTGGAGACAGGTCTGGGAAGCACCTTGAGGAATCAGCTCACTCAGTGTCATGCTTTTCCTCCTGTTTAGCCCCTTCTGTAGGAACTTGGTGCATGTGGAACATTACAAGGCTTTCAGTAAAATCAACAGGCAGCTTCGAGAGGGTGAGGTCTGCTGGGAAAATATCTGACTGGCCAAGTGCATGGGTTAAAAAAGTAAAGGGAATAAAGTTGGTGAGCTGCTGGGTCAGCCCTGTTGTAGAGGAGGGCTGGAGCACCTGCAACAGAACCGTGGGAAGGGGTGTGGGGAGGGAAAGGGCTTGGAGGCTAGTATTGCACTGACAGAAAAAAGGTGTTTAGAAGCAATGACAAAGGTCTCTTTGGGGTTAGGGAATTGGAGCTGTTTAAGTTGGGTGAAAAAGCAACAGGCACAGTCTTCAGAGTGCTCCGGTGGCAGCTGAACTCTGCCCACCACGTGCAGATCCTTCACTCGTGGCTCAAAGCTCTACGTTGTAGCAGGCAAAAACAAACAAAACAAAACAAAACAGAACAAAACAAAACAAATCCCACCCAACCAACCAAACAAACAAAAAAAAACCACCAAGAAGCTGCAAAACTCTGAAAATTCTGATGAGAAGAAGGCAGTTAGTACACTCCACTTTCAAGAGATACCACCAGGGAAACCCTGTGAGCTGCTGGTGCTGCAAGTTTGAGTAGAAACACATAACACAGGACCAGAGTATCAGAAGCCACTAAACATCTTCCATAACAGAGTGTATTAAAAAAAATAAAATATATGATTGGCATGGTCTGTTCTGAGACCGTGCTTGGGTGAAATCAAGTGGAAAGTGCTCCCAAATCCAAAGGGAAGAGCCGTAATGCGGAGGGATGAACCATCCATGACCCCTGAACCTCTCTGTCAGATCCATGGGGACCTGGCACTGAGGCAGGACGGAGCCCAGGGGTGGTGACATGCTGCAAGGCCAGGAAGGGTTGGGAGGAGGATAGCAAAGCTGCAAACACCACTGCAGCATCCAAAAGGATCCCTCCTGCCTGAACATGGACATTGTGGTGGCCTGGATGCCACAGAGGTGACAATTTCACAGCGTCATTAAATGGTTTGGGCTGGAAGGGAACTTAAAATCCATCCCATTTCCTGCCTGCCATGGGCAGGGACACCTTCCACTATCCAAGGTTGCTCCAAACCCTGTCAAACCGGGCCTTGGACACTTCCAGGGATGGGGCAGCCACAGCTTCTCTGGGCAATCTGCTCTAATTTCACATGCATAAGCTGCAGGCTGCAGCTTATCCTGAATTTTGTCTTTTCACAGTCTGTTTTTCCACCAGGAAAATGATTTGTTTCAAGCAATTAAAAACTGGTCAATAAGCTTTCCATTACAATCCATGTCCCCCTGAGCACCCAGCGGGTCCCAGAGCAGATCTGAGCACTGCCAATCATGTATTTCGGGTAGATATGAGAGAATGAAAGTCAGAAGAGGAAGAAGGAAGAAGGCTTGCACATCATCACGTTTACTGTCACCATGCAGATGCATAATTAAAAAATCAAATCAAAAGGTCTTTCATGCAAGAGCATGCAAAAACAAAGGCAGCAGCAGAAGAGGAAGAAGTTCAGCGCAGATGCAGAAGGCTGAGCAAATGCAACTCAAAAAAAGCTTCAAGTTCATACAAACCTCCAACATTAAATTGCTATGCCTGATATAAATGTTTTCACCATCTAGCCTCTTTGAACTCTTCTGTGAAAATGAAAGAAAAGGGGGAAACAAAACAAAACAAAAAAAAAAGCACAAAAAATTAAAATGTTGGTCTTGCAGGACTGATAAATCGGCAAATTAAAAAAGTTAACTCAAGGGTGGGAGTGTAGTGCTGTGGCAGCATGGGGTGGGAATTCCCACTGGGAATGGGGGTCTGGCTCATGGAGAATGGGAGATGCAATGAGTCCTTTAAAGAGACAGCTCCCGGGGGGGACTTGGCTCTGGTCACAAAAAGACAATTCCTGGTTTTCTGTGAAAGCCTCACACAAGTCACCACACCACACTGCTGAGAGATTCAGGCCCACCCCTGCATGCGAGGTCTGCACTGCCTGGGGGGACTTTTACAAGGTCCCAAAGTGTACAGCAACTCCAATTTAACCATCTTTCCCCTGGATGTGTCCCTATTACTTAATGCCAAAAAAGCTTCCTCCTGATTTTTTATTTTGCATTTCCTGCAATGCAGGCTACATTTACCTTCTAAACTAATTTTGTTACAGAGAAGATAAATTTCACAAATCAAACCAAGTGTGTTTCTTTTGAACATTCAACATGCATAATTTTTTAGCAATCAGGCTTTCTATGGGACAAAAAGCTATTAATTTCCAAATCTAGTATTTGATAGATTAAAGAAAACCAACCCCCCAAACCAAAGCCCATGAAGAAACTGGAGCAGTGTCTTTTTAAATAGGTTACAGATGAATGATATGGCAAATTTGGCTGGTGAAAGGGTAAAATGGCTAACCTTCCTCATTCTTATCAGCTCTTCCTCTTTTTCTGCAGGCTGCTGCTGTTGGGCAGTGATAAAAAAAAAAGAAAAAAAAAGAGCTGTTGGTTCATTTCACTACCTTGAACCTTGTAAAAAAAAAGTGTGAGCAACCTCAACTGAATTATTAGCACAAACCTGGGGCTGGGCAGCATTCGTGGTGGGGACTGTGACCTCAGTGTGTGTTTTCCTCACCTACGTTTAAAAAATAAATTGGTAAAAACATTTCTTGTTAGTAGATTTGTTTCAAGAAACCATTTAGTTTCCAAACACAGCTGCATAAAGTTGGTATTGAAGTGCTGGGGGAACATGCAAAAACCAACATGCAGCCCTGGGCAGGGGTTAATGACACAGCAGCTCCCCGGCACTCTGTTAGTCAGCAGCACATTAAATAATTCCTCCAGCTTGAGAATTATTTGTATTTGAAACCAGTGGTCTCCAGTGCTTTGAAGAAGGACTTCCCACTTGCATTAGCTTGGCCAGGCAATGTTTTCAAATGGCATTTGCAGCTGGATCTCCCAGTGAAATCCAAATGAAGCACATTACTCAAATTAACACAGACCTTTTCAAAACCAGAAATTACTGGTTATATCACAAGTATTATGTTGGCAGAGGCAGTGAGAAGAGGCCTAGGTGCAAAACCAAGCCTAACATCACAAATTATTTTCTTTCCTGTCTGTAAGCAGAGCGCCAAGATTGTCTTAACACTCTAAGGAAGTATTTTAGGGAAACTGGATTGCCAAGTACTCTAAAGGCAAAAGCAACAATGTGTGTTAAAAGAAGTGATGCAGCTCCATTGGAGAAACAGGGTAAATTTGGCACATTCAAATCCACAGTTTCCTCCCACATCTACATTTAAAGGGGAAAAAAATTCCAATGTTTAAGCATTTAGGAAAAACACTGTAATAAGTGAGATGGGACGAGTAAAATTTCCTTGCTCTCAGTGTAACACAAGGGAGGTGGAGCAGCTGGGCAGGAATAGCAGGGCAGGAACTCTGTGCTCCAATTCCCACCCCACAGTACCAGCCTGAAGTTTCCTTCAGCATTTTCATTTAAAAATTACTGCTCACACAGGGCAAGGAATTTTTTGAAGCAGCTGCCCTTTCTTCACCTCCCTCTCCCAACCTTAATTAATAAGAATCTCCCCTGGAGATGTTCACACAAGACCCACTACGTGATATATTATAGAAAATGTGACTCCAGCAATGCTGAGAACAGCTGAATTCTGGAGTAATGTTAAAATTGTGTCTCAAGGCAAACACTTCTGCGGCACCAGTTTCAATAAGTCAGTAAGATCTGAAGAATATTAAGGACACTTTAAGATCAACAATAATTTTGCACATTAATCTGACTTATTAGAACAGCACACACATATCAACCCCAGCAAAGACCTCAGACATCTGCAGAAATACCACATAATGGTTAAAAATACTGCATTTAAATCATAAACCCCAAAAGGTCTCACCAATGCCATTCTCAACTAAAGTTTTAGTCCAGTTTGCAGCACTGTATTAACAGCTGTCCCAGTGAAAGCCTATCAGTGTGAAAAACATTCTGGTGCTGGGCTGCAGACCAGATCCATTATCACTGATTTCACTGGAATTTCCTCCTGCTGTCATACCAGGAATCAGGGGGCACAGCCTGGCCATGGGTGAGCCCTGAACTCCAGTTCCATGATCATGTGCAGCTCTTGCCAGTATTTTTAACCACCTGTCAGCAGGCTGCACTTGCTTTGACTGCAACCACCAAAACCTGGTGGCCCTGGAGCTCCTTCTTCCACCCAGAATGTCAGGGCTGGGATTTCCCTGGCACCCAGACTCCTGTGCCTGCTCCCACCTGACACCTGGGAGAGGGATAAAACCCTCGTACCGCAGGAGGGAGAGATGGACAGAGATGCTGCCTTGGGGTGACTTCTTGAGCGATGCTCTTGGCCTGGCTCTTCCCAAGAGACTCCACTCTGACCTACCTTTGAAGCATCCACTGGGTCCCTGGCTTTCTCCAGTGGGACTTCTTCACGTCTCACATCAGATTTTGCTGTTTCCTTCCCTACTTTAAATGTGGCCACATCCTTCACGTCGGACTTAGCTGAGGCTGGCTCTGCAGGGTGGCTCTGAGCAATGGCCGGGGCTGATGTGGGCCGGGGACTCCGCTCTGGGGTTATCACAGCCACTGCTGAGGATGGGGGACAGACAAGGAACATGGTTCAGAGCAGGTAATTTTCCAAAGCACTAGGTAAAGTCTTTCCAAATTACAGTGCTGTCATTTAAAAGGAAAGGGAGAAGGAGAAGGAGGAGGAGAGGAAAAAAAGGGAAAAGAAATAAAGATGCTGAGCGAAGCAGCTTGTGCGTTTAGTATGGGAGAGCTGAAATTATTTTCCTTATGGTTTCAATAAAATCAAGTAAAACCCCACACCAGATGGTTTACAAAAAGCAAGCTTGCACTCTGCAGAGAAGCCACACCAGAAAGGCAAATCTATTTTTGGCATTGTGCCATGGATTTCTGGGTCCTTCACACACAACTGACACAGACTCCACTCCAATGCAACTGGAAAAGAGACACAGCATGAGGAGTACTGGACTCATGGTCATCTCCTCAACCAGAAATGGATGGTTTCTGGAAGAGAAACACACGCTTTCCCTCCTCTCCCCAAAAAATAATCGACAAGTGTTGCTCTAGATAACTTCTCAGCAACTTCCCAGTGGGTTTCAAGGCAGGCTGATGCTGTGCGTCCAAGCTGGGTATCTGCAAGACAGTGCTGCAGGAAGATAGCCAGCACCTCCAAGCCAGCGACAATGCAGAAATTAACAGCATGCTGCCAAAAATCATCTTTTCAGAGGATGACAGTCTTAAACACAAGCACTAGGTCCACACAAAATCAACTGCCTACTCCTTTCCTTCAATTCCTGATTTGTCAGGCAGTTGCCTGACCCCAAGGAAGTACTTAAGCCAAAGTTGTGTGATAAAGCAAGCACAAATTAATTCCCTGGGTGTCCCTACAGATATAATAAGCTATTTGGTTCTGATGTTGGTTTTTATGGATGTTTCACTAAAAATACACTCAGTCACATAAAATAATGTCTTTGGCATGGTTTTACATTCCCAAAGTCACAGTTTGCAGCAGGATTACACTGTGTATCCTATCCCAGCCAACACGAGGTCACTTGTATCCAGCCTGTCAAAGACACTAGAAAAATCTGATGTTAAAATAGAAATTGTAATTTCAAGCAACTCCTTTGTAGTAATTCCTGTTGTATCAAAAAGGTAACAGCATCTCATCTGAGTGTTAATAAAACATAGAGATAATAAAGTATCCGTGTGGCCAAAAATGTACCAGGCAGAGGGGCAAAAAAGAACTGAGTTTCCAGAAACTGGAATTACACTTTCAAGACAAACTCCTGGACACCACACCCTTTTGTAAACCATCCTAAAATCTGCCCCACCACCACCAGCTCCTCTCTCTCCCTGCTCCTCAGCATAGCAGTTCATTTCTGTGACTCAGACACCGTGTTATCCTCTCTGAAGGACAATCGGTGCTGCGTCCCGGTGCATTTATGCCACGGAAGCGGTGACAGCTGCTGGGAAGGTTGTACAGAGGTGAGATGGCAGGGACAGCTGGGATGAGGAGGATGCTGGGAGTGCAAAGCTGTCATCACAGCGGTACCTGACTCCTTCGGGAACGGCTCTAGTTCTCTCACCATCACCATTTTCTCTTCCTCCTCCTCCTCCTCTTCAACTGGGCTTATCTCAATACTGCCAAGATCACGTTTGGCTAAAAAAGTTATGGACGTATTGAAATGCCACCTCAAAGAGGAAGCAGCAAAGGAAATACTGCCACTAGTAAAGCTGCAGGGCCACTTCTCCACCTGCTCTCCCAGAGCATCAAGACATGCAGAAAAACAGTAACAGACCAAGCTTTTCCTTTGCCATCCAACAATGAGTTCTGGGCTACCAGAGCTGTATTTTAGTTACA
The DNA here is from genome assembly GCA_013398175.1 of Climacteris rufus. Classification (NCBI taxonomy): domain Eukaryota; kingdom Metazoa; phylum Chordata; class Aves; order Passeriformes; family Climacteridae; genus Climacteris; species Climacteris rufus. Next base: position 45,490 of record VZRZ01007310.1, read on the forward strand.
TTTTCCTGATTAACCAGCTTCGGGTATTTTGACTCATGATTTAAACACAGTAAAAAGCACTGCCCCAAAATAGGAGATATAAAATACAGGTTGGAAGTGGATGATCTTTAAGGTCCCTTCCAACCCAAACCATTCCAGAATTCCATGACTGATCACCATCATCACGGCCATCACCTCACCAGCAGCCCCTACTGGGAACAGAAAAGTCAGGATGAGGAAAAGTGCGCGAGGTGGATGAGAAGGGGCAGGGGCAGCTGCAGCAGGAGAGCCCTGGATGTGCTTGGGTCTGACACTGGCTGATGTTCAATCTGCTGCCACGCCTCCCATGGAACACAGAATCACAGAGTCTGCTGAGTTGGAAGGGACCCACATCAAGTCCAATTCCTGGCCCTGCACAGGACATGTCAACAATCCCACCCTGTGCCTGAGAGCGTTGTCCAAACACTCCCAGAGCTCTGGCAGTGTTGGGGCCATGACCATCCTCCAGTGGTTTTCACACTAACCAAGGAAAGATGACATTCCCAGTTACCTCTCTCCACAGCTTCAATCTCCTCTTCCTGCAACAACTAATCAACAATTAATTATGAATCTGTTAATATGAATCTGTCTGCAAGGAGCGATGTTGTTCTGATATTCTTCCCCAACTAGGGAGGCAGCAGCTCCCTAGTGAAGAAATAAAAGTGGAATGTAGGTGACCTCCAGCAATCCCAGATCTTGTAACCTGATTTCAAGACACTGCAAGGGGAACAAACCTCACAAGAAGGGACAGTAAGGGAGGAGTGTTAAGAGGCCACTGCACACTCATTTCCACACACAGCCAAGGCATGGCACCCCATCACTGCACCCAGAGCACACTTGAAAAGCAGTACACAGCAAAGCCTGGGGTGATTTTAGTGCAAACAAACAACACCTGTGTCCTACAGCACTGCACCACTTCACCCCAGCAGCGACAGCACAGGAGCCACCGCTGCCAAACACTGCTGCTGCTGTACCTGACCGCAACGGCACCAGCTCCACTGACTTTGGCTTGACAACAGGAACCTTAACCACCTCTACCTTCTCCTCCTCCTCTTCCTCCTCTGCAATGGGTTTCATTTCAAAAGTTTCAAGAGCGTGTTTGGCTAGAAAGAGGTTTGCAGGTGTTAATGGAGATTGAGGATCCGCACAGACACATAACGGTCATCACAGCAAAGAGTGAGGAGATCCCTCTCAGTAGCTGGGAACAGAAAGGAGGTTTGCAGGCAGCTCAATAGTCATTTCCCACCATGGAACTGTGTGTCAGTCTTTCTAGTGCTGCCAGACCCAACAGTGCATTGGATGAGAGGAGAACAGAACACACAAATAAACTTTGTGAGCTCCTTGCCCAGGCAGGGAGATGTGGGACACATGAACAGCTCTCGAGCATGGAACTAGAAAGGACTCTGCCTGCAAAGCCTGGAGAGAGGTAGGTGCTGGCTGGCAAAATCCAGGAAAAACGCATCCAGATAAAGACCTGTCTAAAAACTCACAATTTTAATTAAATGTACTTGAGTGATCAACTTCAAATCTACCCTGGTGTCTGAAATTCCCCACCTTCTGCTTTTACAGCACCGGGCTTTCCTCTCCAGATGCTGATTAGTGAGGATTCAAGGCATGCCCACAGTGAGGAAGTTTGCCACACTTCATGAAAACTTGATCTAGATACTAGAAAAGCAGTGATGCAATCAAAAGTACACTGTAAAAAATTCTGTGTGGAAGGAGGGTACCCAAAGCATTTGCATGCGAATTATCTCCAGCTCTAACACACCACAGGCAGTTGCTACCCAAGTGATGAAGACAGCAAATATTTGACAACACTGTGATACACTTACCAGTATTCAAATGTGCTGTTTTATCTATACACCTCTTAAGGACATTAATATTTATTAATAGCACCTATCCTAAGAGAAATATAAGCTCCACAGAGTAAAATGAGTAGCATTTCTCAAACCCTGACAAAAAACCAACCCAAAATGGCAAGGAGGTCCTGGGATGAAGAATTTCAGAAGCTTTACAAGAAGTTTCACAAGAAGTTTCAAGATCAAACTTTAGAGTTTTCAAATCCACATATACAAAGCTAAAATCCACATAGAACAAAGAGTTCTCATGTGCCAGTACATCCTAAACTTTTCCCCACCTCCTCACAAGAATTACTGTCTAATGAGGTGCAAGGTGGAAATTTAATGAGTCTCCCAGAGCAGGGCTGTGTCTCCTCTAACTGCAAAACTCTTCTTGCAAAGAAATGAAAAGAGAAAGCCCCCAGATTTGGTGAAACTTGGAATTGTCAGGAACAAGCATGTAGAGGATAGGAAAGGCACTGCAGAGAGTTGTAGCCATACAGCCACCACAGCTATACCTGGCTTCTCTCGGATATGATCCGCAGGTTTTGGTTCAGGAACCTCAACCACCACCTCCTTCTGCTTCTCTTCCTCTACGGTTCTGAACTCAACCTTTTGAGTTGCACGTTTAGCTGAAGAAACGGGGCACATGTTAACGACCGCCCGCACAGCAAAGGTGCAGACATCAACAGAGGAAGGTGCATCACATTCCCAGGCTGCTCTTTTCCAAGCTCCAACAGTCAGGTAGGGGACTGCAGCTGGGATGTCTCTACTCAACTGGGGTCATAATGGCATGGCCAAGGGGCAACCAACAGCACTGGTCCCTTCGTCCCTGTGCACCATGCCTGGGGAACCTCGCACGCCCAGATTGCAGGGAAGCTGGAATTTGACTTTGCTGCCATACAGAGCTCAGACCACCCCTTCCTTCCAGCTCTGAGGCACAAAGCCCAGGTTTGGGATATCACTGAGCCCAGGAGCAGGGGCAGCCTGGCTGCTGCTGGTCACAGAATGCTGTGGCAGACCCTGGTGCCTCCTGGGCTGCAGTACAAATTCAGGGCTCAAAGCAAAGTGGCACCTGCTCCATCAGGTCCCCGGGGTGCACAAGGATGCTCCTTTTTGTCTGGATCCTCTCAGTGCACAGGGATGCTCCTCTTTCCCTGGGTCCTCTCAATCTAAAGGGCTGCTCCCTTTCCCTAGATCTTAATACCCTGTGATCCAGATCACATGGAGCAAACTTATGCACACCCTTTTCCATGCCTCTGCTCCTCTGCTGCAATCCATCTTTTAAAAATGTCAGGGACAAGCCCAACTGATTGACATACCACAACTCCAACCTGAGCATTGCTTTAAGAGACATTGAAAAAGCTACCACAGTGGCAAAAAAATCTCCCCTTCATGTAAAAATTTAATAAGTTATATCAAACAAATGGAATGGCTTGATTCCTGATTTTCTAAAGGAAAATGCTTTGAGAATGAATGAGGAAACATCTTTACAGGAGAACTTTGCCATAAGCCTTCAGCACCCACCTACATGCTTTTTCTCAGTCAGTTCTGCTGGGACCACCCTTGGTTTGCATTTTTGTATTGGGCCTGACTGAGATGGAGTTCATTTTCCTGTAACAGCCCTCCCAGGGCTGTGATTTCGAGATAAGGATAAAAACTGGGAGAGATACCAGGTAAAAGTACTGGACATTATTAGAGTGGAATGATCACGGGGAATTCTTGTTGCAACTGTGAAGGGACAACGGGTGGATTTGGTGTAAATTGTCCGCTTTTGTTCTGTGTTGTGATGATGCTGTTTTGATTTTTGTAGGAGGAATTTTCATTTTGATTGGTTGGTTTTGTTAATGTGAGTGAAGGTTGTGTGATGATCACAGACTCTTCTGAGTTGGAAGGGACACACAAGTACGATCGAGTACAACTCCTAAGTGAATGGACCATATGAGGAACAAACTCATCCCCTCAGTGTTAGCAGCACCCTGTTTTAACCAGCTGAGCACCAGCTTGGCCTCACTGCAGGCATGTAATTCCTAAATATGCAAGGGGTGGAACAAGGTCTTGTACCGCAGTGACAAGTTATGCCTGTGTTTTTGTACAGCAGGGAATCTGGGTGTTCCTTAATGAGTATTTCAGCATCCTGGTGATTCCAGAAGGGAGAGGGAGGATGCAGCAGACACTCACTCACTCACCTCCATCAAGGCTCCTGGATGCTCTCTTGCTGGCCGTGCGCTCGAACTGGGGCGCAGGCCGGTCGATCAGGGCACTCGCCTGCCGCGTCTGCGCCTGCGTCCGGCCACTGTAGCGGAACTTGGAGCCCAGTGCCAGGAACCTGCTCTTCGGGATGGCCTCGGTGGAAGTCAGCCTGAAAGTCACACACACAATTTAAAAATCACTCCTCCGGAGCAAGGAAGGGGCACATGAAGAGGAATTAAAACTGAAATTAGCAACTATTGCATCCATCTGGCCAATGAAATGCATGCACTAATGATGTCTCACATCTACGTGACCCCAAGATCTCTATCTTATGGGTCTTATAAAGCAGAACTTGCTTAAAAATTCATGCAAAATAAACACTTACTGCCCCTACAATCATTTCACTCCAATTTTTCTAAAACCCTAAGGAACACTGAAGGAACTAAGGAACACTGCTCATTTTCAATACTTAAATTCAAGCATTAAGTTACTCAAGGTGAGGCTACTGTTCAGGAAACCCACCTGAAGAAGGTGTGATGTTCAACACACACTTTCCACAGCTTCTTCGCTGCCCGGTAACTTGGTAGCTTGAACCCAATTGTACTTTCATACTGTTCTTGCTGTGAAAAACGTAAGTTATTCAGGTATAGCAGGAAATAAATGTGGCAGGAGCCCAGTGCCCAGCCCATCACCCTGCTCTGCTGTGGCACAAACTGCGGAACTTGCTCCACAGTGTGCAGCAGGACCCCAGGTCAGAGGAACGAGAGGACTTGGCCACCAGCCCAGGTATCCCTCAGGATGCACAGGGATTTGGAGAGGAACATGTCATGGGTTTTGCAGCCAGTCAGATCATTTATCCCTCCCTGTCATACTGCCCAGCTGTGACATGGGGTCAAACACCACAAGGCTGGGTCATGGCAGTGAAAGAAGGAGAAGGAGGAAGGAGAGGAAAGAGATGGATCCCCGTTGTAGCCTCCCTCCCAGGCTGCTCTGTGGATTTCCCCACTCATGAGAGGCAGCACCAATGCACTCCCTGCCTCCTGCACTTAGGTGAAAAGCTAATTCTAATTTTTAATTATTTTCTTTGAATGAAAGCAAGACAAAGAGCCACTGTCTGGCCTCTTTTAAAAAAAAAAAGAGTTAGTGCAGCTCCAATTTCAGCTGTCAACCTCGTACCCTTTTCCCTGGATGCTGGAATAGGCGGTGGGGCCGGCAGGTGGTGCTGGATGACACGCTGTTACACTGTCACCAGCTGGCTTGTAGCTTCAGCTCTGCCCGCACTCGACACTAGCCGGGCTCAGACACCCTGATGTGAAATGCTCACACAGAGAAAAGCCTGACCCCTCCCTGCTCTGTTCCAATGACACACACACAGTGACGATCCCTAGGAAACAGAGGATGACAGGAGCCCACAGAAGCCAGGCTGTACCTCCCCTGGCCGAATCTTTATGAAGAAGCTGCTGCGTTTGTAGGAAATCTTCAGGACTTTGGGCCATGGAAAGCGGTTGATTCTCAGTTTATCTTTGTAAACAAGAAGGCCACTGGAACAGACTCCAAGAGTAATATCCACTCCTTCCAAGTCCTGGGAACGTAGATGAGGATTTAAGCAGTGTCAGGGTTATGAGTTTCATGTCTACATCTGCCTTCCAAATTATCACTCTGGTCTTCCCCCAGATTCATCTCCCCACCACCCAGACTTCAGCTCCCAGCTCCACAATTAGGCTTCCTTTCCTTTACGTTTTTCCTGACAACCTCCTCCCTCCTGCAGATCTCTTCTGCTCTGCTGGTTGCTGAAAGGACTCATCTAGAGCCCATCCTGCATTTCTCCAAGCACAGAGGGTCACATGGCAGAGAATATATATTGTATTCTAAGTTCCTCAGAGCAAGGACCTGTCTATACCAGGAGTTTTGGAAAGTTTCCTGTGACATACAAATAATAAGCAATCAGGAAGAGTCACTTCTCTTGCAGGAATGCTTGAGGCATTCCTGTTGTGTGTGTCTATATTTCCATACTTCCTCTCTTTCCAAAGAAGCTTCCTGAAACAGATAAACTTGTTCCTGCAAGGGAAGGATAATCAAATTACAAAATCCACAGGCAGGTGCACATACACTGGTTCTCACCTTGGCTTGGTGAAGGTCGACTCCATACATAGACAGTTTTTTTGCATTCTCAAGAAATTCCAGGTCTGCTTGGGCTGGAGTCATGGATCTGCAGAAAAAGAAAGGGCTTTGTATTCTCCAAACTGTTGCTTTTAAGAGGAGACAGACCAAACTTTGTGAAACTCATTAGATTTCCTTTTGCTTTCAATACAAACAAATTTGTGCCAGATGATGAATTATTAAGTCACTCTGATTGCCCCAATTTGTGCTTTGAGATATCCCCATAGCATGGCTGCACTTTATTCCCATGGAGCTGTACAGGCTCTAGAGAAGGAAGTGAGGAAGAGCAGTGAGGGGACAAAACTTGATTCAGCAGAAGAAACCCCAGTTAAGCAAAAGGTGACATGTCTTGTCCCTCCAGGCCTGCTGCCTCCAGACCTCCCCAAATCCAACTATTGTTCTCCAAACCAAACACACAGACAGCCAAGACTGTTCAGCAGAGATTCCAGCTGGGGGACCAGATAAATGAGGAGTTTTCTGGGAACAGATGGTGCCCCGTCTGCAGGAGGGGCACAACTTAACAGAGACATCGTGATAATGGAGGCCATTATTAATGCTACTGAAGTGTCCCTGTTAATAAGTTTCTGTTGTGTAAGGTACATTAACAGCTCTGCTGGGAAAGGATTCAGCTGCATACATTGCATTTTCTACCCTCCTTTGATGCCTTCCTTACTGAGTGCTCACGTACATCTTATGTGTGATGTAAATAGAGGTTTGAGTGGTGGGGGACAGGGCAAAGTCCACTGTAAGGACAATCCTGTAGGAAAGCCACAGGAGCTGTCACCATCTTGACACGTGCCTTGTGCTTTGCAAATACAGTAGCAAGAGCTGGTTCAGCAGAGATTTCCCTGGAAATGTCCAAAAAAACATGTGGATGTGGCACTTGGGAACACAGTTTAGTGGTGGACTTGGCAGTGTTGGGTTAATGGTTGGTCTTCGAGGTCTTTTCCAACCTTAATGATTCCGTGATTCTATGATTCCCACTGAAAACTCTCTGAAGTTTAATGTTCACAGAATACGGACCAGGCATTAAATGGGGACACGTTGCTTCCTCCTGCACATGCAGACAGATGAAATATAAATATCTCTTATACCCTGAAGTCTCCTCCTAATGAAGCCATGAATAATTCAGCACCGTGATCCACCACTTCCAGCACAGCAAACGGCCTTTGACTTCAAGTCATGAAACTTGTCAGAGGCCCAGTACTTAATTTCCCTCATTTCCTCTCCTCTCAGTGTAAATGGAGGGGAATCAATTTAAAATATTGATTTGCAGAGTTGAGTGAAGTGTTAATTGTAACTCTGGTCACAGCCGGGGGCCCATGTCCACCCTTCACACTGTGCTCCAGTTTCTTGTTCCCATCTGCCTGTGAGAAAGTCCTGTCTTTGCTCCATCTTTTCCTTTCTAGGAAAATATGTCCTAAATAAGATGAGGAAGAGGTTTAGTTACTGTCGCCCTTGACTCTGGTACCAGCAGGACTCCCAGAAGTTGCTCAAGCCTACCTGAACCAGACACACCTGCCCAGATCATGACTGCACTAGCAAACACCTAACTGCAGGTTTGTAACTCCTGGATCACCTGTAATCCCTCCATGTTAGGAAATGAATGTTACTCGTTAAATGTGGCAGAAGAACGTCCTAAACAGCCTGTAGGCTGCAGTGTGTCCACACAGAAACTAGACCCAACTACAGTCCAAAACTACATAAATCCCAAAGCAAATATATTAAAAAAAGACAAAGGGTAAGGTTAAAACAAGTAAATTTTGCATTTTCTTATGAACTAAACCCCACTTTCATGGCTACTCTTGGAAATGAAGCACTTGTTAATAAACAACTGCAAGATTTTGCATCTGCTTTCTAAAAACTTAGTTTCTTCCTTGTGCAGGAAAAAACTAATTACAGCTTCTAGAAAGATTTTGTCCTAAGTATTAGATCTCTTGTTAAAAGCTGATGATTTCAGAATCATCACAAAATCACAGAATGGTTTGGATTGGAAGAAATTTCAAAGATCATCTTGTTCCACCCCAAGCCATGGGCAGGGACACCTTCCACTATCCCAGATTGCTCCAAGTCTCGTCCACCCTGGCCTTGGACACTTCCCAGGATGGGACATCCACAGGTTTTCTGTATCTCAAAGAGGTGGGGAAAACACCAGAAAGTCCCATTATTTCCCTTATTTCATGTTGCTGTGCATGAACAAGCCCTCCAGCCACTGCATCTTACCTGTATGTTTTATGAAGCTCCACAACCTTCTCTTCGAGCTCTTTTGTCTGGTTTGGGGCCAGTTTGAACTCACTGATGTAATCCGGGCCATGGAGGTCAGGATCATGGTCTCCCAACTCTGACTGGACTGTGTAGGAACCCAGCAGAGCCAAGGTGGCAAAAGAGCAGGGCAGCCGCCCTGTAAGGATGTCCTGTCTGAGCTGCAGACACAAGTAATATCTGGGGACAAAAAAGAGAACATTATTCACAGAGAACAGAGAGAAATGTATTAACTTGGAGATCAAGGTCTCTTTTTTTACACCACTGATGAACACAGGACAATGCTCGTTTCCAATTTTTACTTATTCCCATGGTAAATAGTGTGGAAAACTAAGGGATTCAAGGTCACCTCCACTCTGCAAAGACAGTAGAGGACACTATGACCAGAAAAATCTAAGGTTTAAATATGAATTTACTTTTTTATACAAACACACACGGCAGGGTTATAAATGACACTGTTTTATATATGTGGTCTTCAGTGGAGAGCAGGAGCATCCACACATTCACTAAAAACAAACAAACCCCCTCCAAATGGTGAAGGCATCTGCTCTCCTTGCTGAATGACAGAAAAACACCCAAACATGAAACACTTCTACTCCATATTCTGAATATGGCAGCAGGATTCCCAGGTAACTCACCTGGTGATGTCCTCTGTCAGCTGCGCAGGATCTGGCGGATAAAACTTGACATTGAAGGTAAAATCCCAGGGGCCTCCTGCAATAACAAGGAAGAGCTTGAGAAAAATAAACACACCAGAACAGCTTTGTGATGATCAGTTGATATAAAAAAAAGCTGGGAATATCCAATCTGATCTTCAGAATTCAGAAGATATAACACTGATTTGATACTGCTCGCTCTCACTGCTGGTTGCATCTTAGCACCTGTACAAGCGTAAGATGTGATTTCAGTTACAGGAAGTAAGAAAAGCAGAAGAAAACAAAGCAAGGCAAGGAAATTCACCTACATTAATCACAACTTGTGACAAAAATTAAATTCATTGCTAAGAAGCTCAATGACTGGCATGTTTTTTCATTGATTGAAAGGGGATTCATGAAGAGAGGTCAGGCATAGGCTATAAATTAATGAATTAGGATTGGTTTATTGTTCAACTCAATTTTTAAATTTCAAGAAGGGCTGTGCTAAGTCACTCCTCAGCCTAATGCACTAGGGTCAGGTGGTCAGACACAGGTTAAACTCAGCCCAACACAAGCAGCAACCTGTGTATGAAGCCAGCAAGCACAGGGATAGGAAGATCCTTTCAAGTCCAGACCTAATTGTTTTAATACAGCTGGTTGCAAACATTGTATAGCATCATTACAGGCATTAACTGAGCCAGAATCCACACAATCACACCTAGAATTGGCAATATATGTGGTATGGACAGCTCAGGCAGCACAGCTGAAAGGATGACTCTCTCTTTTCCTTGAAAATAATAACATTTCCTGGTAGAAAACAGTCCTGACTGAGTGATTTTCATAGTTACATCTCCCCCTGCTATGCCCTTTAACACTAGTTCAAAATAAGATTTATTTCAGAAAGAGATCTACCCCTGCACTTGACTTGCTCAGAGGTTTATTCCAATCTCACACAGGGAAGAGGGGGAATGGAGCATTCCTGGATTTACTTCTTATGCAATGCCATAACTGGGATTAAACAAGAGGCATGTTGTTTTCATCAGACACAGTTCAAAACAAGCAATTCCAAGATGACATTAGAGGGAGCAGAGTTTACCTACATCACCACACATCAGTGCCCAGATGTTCATATGTACATGCAAAATATCTTCAAGTAAAATCAAATAATTTTAACCCATCTCATGGGACCAGATTCCACAGCATTACATTACATTACACTCACTAGATGAATTTTATGGATAGAGAAGCTCCTGCCCTTCACACACACCCTGCCACTGATTCCAAGAGAAATTGGTAAGACCAGGAGCTTTGCCTGCTCTACAGCCCTGTGTTTCCCCCCTAACCTGGACTTAATGATACACTTTGTCCTGAGCCTCCCACCTAAAGCATCCCTAACACAGTATTTTCCTTCCCAAAACCAGTATTTTACTTCCAAAGCAGTCAGGTTTGCTCCCAAGAAAAAACAAAAGCCTCTAAAAGGTATTGAATTTTGACATTGCACCCATCTTGAACCAACTCAGTGATGGCAGACCTTAAAATACAACCTGGGAGAGCATCTGGTATTTGCACTGATACTACTCAAGCCATTTATTGTTCCAGTGCCCCTATTTGGACCCAAAAGCAGCCTCAGAATCCATCAAACTTTGCTCCAGCATAAAATTCTGCTCCAGGTCTCCCAAAATAATTTGGGATTTCAGTGGTTCCCACTGACACTCATTTTCCCATCCTCCAACAAGGAGCAGATCCCCATTTCAGCACAGCATGGACAGCATGGCTTTGCTTCAGGCAAACATACCCCAAGCTGTTTTACCAAAGAATGACATTTTTTCTAGAGCATCCCTAAGTCCTTAAGAAGTAGAGAAAGGATGCACAGACTGCTTGAACTTGTGCTGATCCCTGCCAGCCACCCTCACTTGACCTCTCCCCATCCCAGGGCCTCCTGGATGGCTCACCAAAGCCATGTTATTTAGGGAACAGGGAGAAACCACACCCTCCACAGGATAAATTCAATCTACTTACCATGAACCTGCTTTTTTATTTCTTTGGCAGGATCCAGCCATGTCTGTAAGAGGATAAAAACATTCACAGTTGACCAGACATTCCAGAAACACCACAGAAAGCTGCAAATTGCTAGAAATACAGTGAGAAAAAAAAGGAGACAATATTTGACATGAAGGCAGTCATGGAAACTGGATAGACAGTGCATTTTTCACTACTTTTACTCCAGGCTGTGGTCTAAGTGGGTGTATTTTCAACCATTCACCTACCAGGGACTCGTAAGGGAGGTAGGAGGAACAGAGGGGAGAAAAAAAAGCAGTATTATTAGGGCTGCAAGCACAGAGCAGGAGGTACAGTCACAGTCACATCCAGCTACCAGGGGCACTTGTACCACACCTTTTTTATTCTCCAGAACCTTTAAAACTTGGTAAATAGGATGGATACATTCACTTTAAGCACCCTGTCTCCTTACTTACCCTATTCAGATCAAAGATAACCAAGACTGTCTATTCTTAGCTATGGTTTATAACGACCTAATTGCTGAAATACAAGTGAAAACATCCAATTTGTGAGACAGGTTGGAATTTTTTACAGGAGTATGACATAAACTTAATTTCTTTTAACTATGACTCAAGTTTCTAGTAATTATATCTGCTACAAATTCAGAAATAGATCTTTTTCCCCTTCCTCTGTAATTTGGGGTTTTGTGGGATGGTGGTGTAATACAAGCCTCGAAAAACAACTCCTGCTTTTTCCATGGTCTGCGCCTTTCCCTTTGCAGAGGTCAGGGTCTGTCCTGCTGCAGGCACCGGTGCTGGGTTAACAACCCTTCTGGAGAGGCTACATTTAACCACCTCTTCATTTTCATCAGGTTTGAGCAGGATTTGGACATCCAGGTCTTCCGAGGTGAAGGAATTAACTCGTTGAATCCCTCAAGCTGATCTCTCCTGATGAGAAGGACATGTAACTTCATGGCAGGGAGACAGCAGTACTTACATTTAATCTCCTCTTTATATATGCCTGCCCCTCTAACCTATAAAAGTGGGGATACAAAATCCATTTGAAAGGAAGGCTTGCTGCCTTTTTAAGGCCACAACTTGAAGCAGAGCATCTCCATGGCCAGGCTGGTGCCACAACTGCTCATTACTGGGGTGAGCGCAGGGTGCAGTCATGCATTACACCCTGCCTGATCCAGCAGACAGTGACGGGAACAGCAATTAACGGCACTTTTATCCCACTGGATCATGAATCAGTGGGAAACAATCCTCCCTTTCAGGCCAGTGAGCTCCTTGCTACTCCATGCTGACCAGCTGCTCCAGCCACTGTCACAACCTCCTAATCCCACTGTCACCTTCTGCTATGTACATGTGGGTAATTACTGGTCCTTGGAAGGCTTATTCCCTAATCATCAAGGTGGAAAATGTCACATACAAGCCTTCCCTGTCCAGAAATACATGTGTATCTCCATCTGCTCCACACAGCTGCAAGTGAGGTGCAGGAGCTCATCCTTGGATTCCTATTAACACCATTTCTACCTGTGAATCAGCAACTCCGTGTGCAGTCTTATCTGAGGTTACAGCAGGAGGGAGATGGAGCTTCAGATTTCAAAGTTCGATGAAACATAACCAGAAAGACTTTTTAAAAAAATGGTGCTTTCACCCATCAGAGCAAACCACACCAGCTTGCTCCACATTGGAGCTGAACAACCCATGGACAGTGGCCTCACCTTCCCCCATCTCCTGGCTCTGGGACACAGATCTGACAAAAAAATTTGTTTGCAGTCCCTACAGTTAAAAAGCTGCACAACCTCTCAGCCCTTGTTGGCTTGGGGGAAGGAGGTACATGCTCCTGCTTCCAGAAAAATCAATGCCAAAAGCTTGGACATGAGAACATCAAGTCCATGGGACTGGGAGACCATGGAATCATTTAGAAAAAGCCCTCTAAGACCACCAAGCCCAATCATTACTCCAGCACTGCCAAGGCCACCACTAAGCTGTGTCCCCAAGGGCCACATCTACATGCTTTTTGAACACTTTCAGGGACAGTGATTCCACCACGTCCCTGGGCAGCCTGTTCCAGGGCTTAACAACCCTTTCCAGGAAGGAATTTTTTCTAACATCCAAATGTAGCAGTGAGCTACCCACAGCACAAGCAGGAGAAGCTAGGCTGCTCCAGCCATACTCTTTTTGCTCTTAATTGGATCTAAAAGTACACCTACTCCTCCCTCTGCAAGAACAAACTCTGAAGGTAAAAAATATCCAGGTACATGGAAACACATTTTCATGTCCAATAGGAAGACATCAGAGACTGTAAAACAAACCCAAGTGAGAGCTCTGCCTGCCTCAAAGAGAGTTATTTTTGGGTGTTATTTCGCTTGTGTATTAAACACTATTAAGTATTTAATGACAAACATCTGTCAGTCACAGTAACCTGGCCACAGGGGATTGCTGCAGGTGAAGCAGGGAAGAGTCAGAATATGGACTGGTCTAAAGGACATAAAATTGGGCCCTTCATTTCCATTATCTCACTTTTGGCTTCATGAAACAAACCTTGAGTAAATGTTGAGTTAAAGGGTAACCAAGGTTTTAAAAGGTAAGATACTGCTTGAGTCAAATCAAACAAAGACCTTAAACTGAAATCATGAGTAGGCGTTGTGGTGTAGAGTCACATCTGTTCTTCTGCAGGGCAAAGGCTCAATCCAAATGCTCTGGATGGCTCCAGCCAAACTTTCCCAACACTGACAACCAGTGCCAGGGCAGCCTGACTCCTTCAGCTGGAGCTTTATAACTTAATGGCATTGTTTTGCAGTAAACTAATATAATGACTTTTCATCTGGTGAAGACCGACGCTTACTTGGATTCATTCTATAATTCATGCAGCCTTTTGACTAAAATCCACGCTTCTGTAGTCATTGATTCACCATTTCTTCCTGTGTGATGACCCCAAATCCATTTTTAGGGAGGACACCAAAAGGAGTTTGAAGAGGAGCTTATGCCCCACTTCTTGCCCTGGGGAGATAATCCCTTGGAAGAGCTGAATCTTCTCAGGGCCAGACCACCACAGAACAGCAGCTGCTTACCCTGGAGGTTGGCATGTCCCATATGGCCAAACCAAAGTAGTCTTCTTCCAGCAGATTGAGGTGGTCACAGACTTTTTTAAGTAGATCCTGTCCCTTGGCATGTTTCTGCAAATAGACAAAGAAATCCTGTAGGATGGGGCTGCGTTTTGCCTGTCTTTGTTCACCGGAGAGGGGAGGAAGGGAATGGGATCAAACCACACTACACTATCAGTAAAGGGAAAAAAGGCCCTGAGTAGCTCTAAATCACATCTCCTGGCTGCTTCAGAGCACGGACTCTTTACAGGAAAGGGCAACAGAAATAAAATTCAATGGAGAGGCAACAGGAAAAGCAGTGGGTCTCTCTCTTCCCACCAGGTCTGTCTGAAACATCCCCAAAGCTGAACTTCCCAACACAACTCAATAGACACCAAGGATCTGTATAGGTTTTCCCTCCCAAGGTACATTCACAGTGCTGGCATTTTCCAGGTCCAGGCTGCCAGACAATCAGGTGCGGATCAGGAGATAAAACTGCTGCTACAACCTGTTAATTTTGGCAACAACCTGACTTCTCTTAGGTTCATAAAAAAAAAAAAAACAGTAGCACAAAACCAAAGCCCACAATTTCTATGGCCTTTCCATCACCCTGATCTGCTGATAAAAACCAGCTTCTCTCATTTGCCTCATGTACCCAAAGCTGCCAAGCACACAACTTCCTGCCTCCACAAATAGACTTTTGAGCATTCCTATTTCCTCTTTTTCTTTCCCCCAAAGCCTGTAGAAGTGAACTGTCCAAGGAAGAGATACCAGTTTAGTCCAAAAGCATGAAGGAAAACATCCCTGAGGCATAAAACTATGGCAACCAGAAGCAGTTCATTCCACTGGAGGCTTTGATAGAAGAAAGTGCAGTTCCAGTGACACAAAATCAGCTTCACTGATGCCCGCAGCTCTCCTGGCAGTCATCTCTGCATGGCAACTGCTCCAAGACCTCTGCCTTGTTTTATTCCTTGTCTTTATTCCAGCCTTTCAGCTGTCAGGTCCTTTGTGAACACATTGTGACGCTATAGGTAACATAACATATGTGCTAGCCTGGGTATTCATCAAAGAATAGGCACTGATATAGAAATGAAAAGCTTTCCAGGGCTCTCAGTAAGAAAGGATGCCTGAAAGTACCAGTTCTCCTTGGATAAAGGCACTTGTGCTGCTCTTTGCCTATACCTTTGCAATTCCTTCCCAATAAAATCTTAATAAACTCTAAAAACGCCACAGCAGGATTATACTGGCACTAAAGCCAAGGGTGCTTCTCAAGTTAAGAGGGTCTCACTGACACAGTGGCTCCCCTTAATCCTCTGCAGTGCCCACCATGACCCACTGGACCTTCAGAGAGACATTTCTCATGTCCTGCTCAAGTCAGGATGCCCCACATGCCATGGCTCTCCCTCCAACAGTGTCTGTTGGAGGCATCACTGCAGCAAACTCAGGCACAAAGCCACAGCAAGCTGTCACCAGGATTTGGGGAAGAGGTTCCTTTTGGGATTGCACACAGTATCCCTGGCCAAAGGGAAGGTGATGAAGGCAGTGATGGTGTGAGCTGATCCCAGGCAATACAAGCAGTGCCGTTGTTACACAAACACTCAGTACTGACCTACTTGCCCAGGATCAGCCAAGGTAATTGCTCCCACAAGGAGCCCTGTGCCCAGATACCCTCTCCTGGCCCATTTACTAGCAGGACTGAGGGAAAACAAGCTGGTTGAAGTATGCTCCAATGGTAAGTACTAGATTATTAATATTCTGGAAAAGTACTTTGATACTAAAATAGGGATTTCTGCTTGCTTTTTATTGCTCTGACAGCACCACAGCCCTGCAAGAGAATGCACAAAATAAAGGAGGAAAAAAGCTCTCAGATGAAGGGGGCTGCAGTGCTGTAAGTCAACATAATAATTTTAAATTGTTTACCAGAAATATATTCAACTGCAGGCTAAACACAGCATGTTTTTCTTTACATTCAAGCACCAGGAGCTAAGTTAACCAGCAGCCTGAGAGGTGAAGGTACCTTGGGGGACTAGAAAAGCACAAATCAATTTGACAACACATTTTATTCAAAGGCAAAAAGGCAAAAGTTATTTAGACAATCCCAACCTACCCCAAAAACCTAAACTGTAGTCTGGGATACAAATGAGAGAGATGATGAACAGCAAGTAATATAAAGTTCAGGTTTGTTTTTTTTTTAAATTTCCTCCCACCTTCCCAAAGCAAGGCACCCTGGAATTGTAGAACAATAAAAAATAAAGATTCCTAGTACCCAGAGGTTTTTACAGCACACTAAATAAGTTGTTATAGCTTACAGAAGGCTTGTTCTGCAGTAAAACCTGTCATGTAATTCCCTGGCAGCACATTAGGCCCCTATTAAACTGTGTTTGTGGTGATTTTTCAAGAGGAGCAGAAGGGAGAGCGAAGAGAGGAGAAGCAGAACCAAACCCCCAAAGTACTTACATCCACAGAACACTCAAAAATAGTGTCATCCAGCAAGACGACTTTGCAGTACATGTTTCTGTGTCTTTTCACTGCTTTCTGAGCAGCTTTCAAATCCTTGTCTGCTTTGGTCTCCGGAGTCTCTGGCTTTGGATCTGGCTTGGCACCCTCTTCCTTTGCTTCCCCTTCTTCCCTGTCCTCGAGGTCTCTCCCCTCTGCTTCCTGGTCGTCCCTCCTCTCCTCCTGCGCAGGCTGAAACCCCCATCATTCCAATTTAGAGGTGTCAAACAAACAGACAACCAAAGCATCACACGAACAAGCAGCGCTGGGACCTCACCCAGAATTCATTATCCCATTTTAACCTGTAACCTGGGACTGGAGCAGCAGCTGGGGTGACCAAGGGAATGGAAAGCTCTTCCAAGTAATTTTCAAGTTTTCATTTAATAAAGGATGTAATAAAATATAAGTAAGGGTTGATTACAGAAATCAGGGTAGATTATATCATGCATTCCTTGTGTTAATGACAGCATCTTCAGGATTGGGAAGATTTTTTTCCTCCCAGGCAGGACCCCCAGTGCTCCCACAACCACTCTGGTGTTGCTGTTGCTCCAGTGCATTGGCCCTTGGCATGGCAAGGGGGAGTTGTTTTAAACTGACAGAGGTTAGATGGGATATTGAGAAGAAATTCTTCCCTGCGAGGGTGCTGAGGCTCTGGCACAGGGTGCCCAGAGAAGCTGTGGCTGCCCCGTCCCTGGACGTGTCCAAGGCCAGGCTGGACAGGGCCTGGAGCAGCCTGGGACAGTGGAAGGTGTCCCTGCCCATCACAGGTGGTGGGACGAGATGGGATTTAAGTTCCCTTCCAGCCCAAACCATTCTGGGATCTTTGGTAGCAGTGGCACTAAAAGGAGGGTCAGGGCTGAGATTTTGTGGCCATCTGAGCTGACCGAGCAGCTCTGCCACCAAAAAAAGGGAAGGTAGCCTCAACACCACTGTCCCTTTGCCTATGGAAGCACTTGGCCAGCTGGTTTAATCCACTCAAATAGCAGAAAGAGATGCAGTTTGGGGACAGGAAGAGGAAGGAAGCTGGGTTGCTTTTTTTTCCTCTGTCACTTCAGCAGGTTAAATGAGTTCACAGCAGGCTCTGACGAAGCTGGAAGGGGCTGGATGCAGCAGGAGCACAGAGCTGCAGCAGAGAAAGAGCAAAACCTTGTCTGTTCAGCCCATCACGTCTCATAAAATCGCACCCAGGCACAACTGCACGGAGGTATTTAAAACCTAAATAACGTCCACAAGCTGCTGACTTCTGTTCCAGCAGAACTAGGACAATCAGGAGCAGGGAATCAGTCAAAGCTCCTAATGCCCATCGGTCAGCATTTATCAAACTCTGCAGCACCACGCAAATGCTTTCACAGCAGAAATATCTGCCGAGTGTCACAGTTCAGAAAGCCACTGACAATGATCTAAAATAAGAACTAAAAAAAAAAAAAAAAAGAGACACAAATGCTTCGTCTGAAATGAATGGCCCATGAAGGAATGCTGGGGGTGCACACTCACATGGGTTCTGGAGCAGCAAATGAGAGATAAATAGAGAAAAAATCATGTATTTAGAAACCCAGAATGGTTTGGGTTGGAAAGGACCTTAAAGCCCATCTCACCTTCCACTAGACCAGATTGCTCAAAGCCCCATCCAATTTGGCCTTAAACACTTCCAAGAATGAGTTGTTCTTGAAAATACAATTTTTGGGCTGAAATTGCATGAAAATCTTCATCTCTTTCCCATCCTGCTAATCCCAAACCTCAGAAGTACAAAACACGAGCAGAGATCATCCCATGGTTTTCACAGGCTCAGATATTTGGGAAAAGAAAGAAAAAGCTGTTACCTACTACCTTCTCTACAACTCTGTAATTTTAAGAAGGTGGATTTACAATTATTGCCTACTGGCAATGCTTGAATTTGTAAAGTATTGCTCCAAAATTGAGCTTCTGTGAGTATCTGAAGCCACTCTGAAATTAAGGCAGTGGGTATGAAACCCAGATTTCACCCTGTCTGGCTCCACCAATACACACAGGTTAGCTGGGTTGTAAGAAATCCCCAGCTGAGGAGAAGGGATACCCACGTTTCCAACTCCAGGCACAAGTAACAGCCAAGCTGTAACTACCCAAGAAGTAAGAGAGGGCACCCAGTACCCCCAAATCAATAACCAACTACAGCTCAGTGAATGTTCTGTGGAGGTGTCTCCACCTCAATTTGTACTTTACGTTTTTAAACTTTAAATTTTGCATGAAAAATGAGCCTGGCTGAAAAGAGCAGACACCAGACAGGTCCCAGGAGCTGGGCTCAGCCCACATGCCATGCAGAAATCCCTGTCTACATAACACATAAGCAGAAAATACTTATATTTGGCAGGCTCAGCACCAGCCTGGACTGAGCAGATGACCAAGTCCTGAAATGCCGCGCTTGCACTCCTTGAAGTTCAAGAAACCCATTCCCCAAATCTACATCCTCTTGCAATCTCCACCTCAGGCCACTAACCTACCTTGATCCTGCTCACACCAACGACATCCCGATGATCAGCCCTGGTTTTGAACCCAATGAATGTCAACGCCCTGTGTTCTAACATGACGTTCCAAGCCTCAGCAGAGCAATGACTCAGCATGGGGCACTTTAAATTATGCTGTGGACTGGGAGCACAATTCCCAGAGCAGATACTTTGCAGGTCTGATGGAGGGGATGCAAGAGAGAGAAGCACACAATGCAACACAGGGAGCTGACAAGAGCCTTTTTGGCATCTCATGACTTTTTCTGGTCAGGTACAGCAGCCTGGGACATGACATTTTTATAGTTTTGGCTACAAAGACACATTTTAAAAGAGCAGGGAGCACATGGCATGGAATGGGGTGTTTTACCTGCGTTTCCGCACTGCTCAAGGAATGGAGATCCAGCGATGGGTCAGTTTTGAGCTCAGGCTCAGGAGCTGCGATCGGGGCTTTCACCAGGATGTCTTCATCAGGGCTGGCTTTTAATGCCACATCTTTCTGGTCACCTCCCACCTCTTTAGGGGCATCGGTGTCTTTGTCCTCTTCAGACACCTGAGACTTGGGCCTCCTGAGGAAGGAGGAGAAGAGGCGGGAGAGACCCCGTCCCTCCGAGGTGTGACGTTCCTTCTTGTTCTGTTCCTCGTGCGTGGGGGTGTCTCCGTTGGAGGCCTTCTGCCTCTGGGGCTGCCTCTCTGGTGTCGGCTGCACCACTTCCTCCAGGGAAGCCTCTTGTTTCTGTATTTCAGCAGCTCCTTCCTCCTTCGCCTGCTGCTGCTCCGAGTTGTTTGCGTCGGCCACTGGGGTCTTTTCTGTTGTCATGATGATGCTGGAAGAGAGGAGCAAAAGGGCTCGATCGAGAGGTTTCCCATACCCACATCTGACTGAGCTATTCAAACCAACCACGAGCACAGACACGCTATGTTCAGGCATCACACCACCCTGTCACAGAACCACTGTGGAAGGGACCCACAAGGATCATCATGAAGTGAATGGCTCTTAGGGGGATCAAACCCTGGCTGACTCCAGCCTACAAAGTCAGCAAGAGTAAAGTCATTCCTTTGCGACAGTTTGCTTTGAAGATGGTCTCCAAGGTCCCTTCCAGACTAACCCATTCTGGGATTCTAAGATCTAAACACACCAAACTGCAGTGCTGGGGACAGAACCCATCAGTGTTGATGAACTACACTGTTCTGCACAAGACAATCCAGTGGAACCGAGCAGAATTTGGGATTCAGGGGATCTTTGCACTGCAGACTGGAAAAATGTCAAATGAAAAGGTTTCCAAACAACATCCATAATGGAGAGCAGATTTCCTCAGAGCTTGTGCAATTAAGCTGATGCAATGTTTATTTCAACTTTAGACTGGGCTGTTGACACAAAAATATGGCAATCACATGAGAAGAATATCTATTTAAGGTATAAAGAGGACCAAAAATAATCATGCTTTAGAGGGGATAGAAGTAATCTTTGCACACTGCATCACATGTATCTGCAGCAACAAATTCACACTGCTTACACCAAGCAAATAGCATATAATCCAATATGCCTCAATCCCCCAGATCAAGTCTCAGCGTACAAACATTTGCTCAAAATACACATTTAAAATTAAGAAATATTTCAAGATGTCATCCTTCTACATATTATTGCATTCATCAACTTTAATTTAACTCATCTTGACTGCTAAAAGAGCCAGAGTGCTTAAAGGAGAAAAGCTCTTCCAGCTCTCCAAAGGACTTTTCCCTTGCATTTATACAAACAGTTTGTACTATTCCTAATGCTGTGGTTAAAACAGCACGGCATCACAGACTTTCCCTGAATTTGTTTCTGCAACTATGCAAATTTCCTCAGGTTACAAGGTTTTGTTTGGGGTTTTGGTTAGGTTTTTTTGCAAGGCACCCAAGCAGAGAACCTGCATCATGGACACCCGATGGGCCAGGGATGCTACAATGCAAAGAGAGTGCCCAAACCCAGATGTGACCAGATGTGTCTGCGATCAGTTTGCAGACAGCAGCACATGTGCGACTTGCCCTTGCAGCTCTTACTTCTGCTCCCATTCCTGCAATCCCTTGCCACAGATGCTGCTGGTCCCATTAGCAACCCATGTCTCCTACTGCAGAGTCCCCACAGGCACCACACGGACAATTTCTGCTCTCAACAGCTCTCCAAGAACTCCTGGAGATGCCACAAGGCAGTGGAGAGAGCAAGGACGCTGTTCAGCCAAACACCCACCACCTCAAACCCACGATGCCGACTCCCAGGGCAAAGCTCCCAATGCCCCGGCACGCATGGAATGGGATTGGATGCTCTGCAAGCCTGTCCCACCACAATCACACACCAACAGCGAGCTCCCTTGGCATCAGCTGCTGGAGCAGTCTGCTTTGTAGTTGCTTCCCACTGTGTTTGTTTTGAATAAATACATTTGTAAGAATTGTTATCAAAACACAAAACATTGCATGCAGTGCTCTTCAAACTAAAAAGGCAGAGCTGAGGCTTTGGAGATTATGTCAGTGGGGAGGGCACAGCTGAGGAGTAGCTCTTACTGGCCACAGGAAGCCCCAGGGACAGTCCACAAAGAACGTTTCCTCTGGATGTACTTTTCTCTCTTTAAACACCAACAATTTGGAACCTTTCCCAGCATGGGAAGGTGGGTCTGGCTGACCATGAGCAAACATCTCCTTGTCTTTCCTCCATCCCCCAGGAACCACACTGCAGCTCAGCCAGATCTCCTCAGCAGTGCTGGGGATGCGGAGACGGGCACGTAGGAGCCCTTCCTTTCCCAATAAACATTTCATAGCTGCCAGCACCGATAACTCACTGGGTGCAGCAAACATCTTTCTACAAGACCTGAGTGCACTGCTTCAACGTGTGGGCTCCCAGCCGGCTCCCTCCCTTGGAAGATTTATGCTGAGTAATGGTTTCCTCAACCCTCTTTATCAAAAGCAAAGAGATTTGTAAAGTAAATAACATAACTGAGAGGTTGCCCATGGCAAGGCGATGGAACGAGATGATCTTTAAGGTCCCTTCCAACCTAAGGCAGTCTGTGATTCTGTGATTATACAAGGAAAAAAAGCACCTTTCCTGTAAGGAAATGGGTGCTGAGTGGTGTTTTGTTTCCACCAACCCAGTCCACAGCAAAGCCGACACAAAGAGTGAGGTTCCCACTCCACTGCTCTTTAACCCATCCTTTGAAGAAAGCACTGCCCAGAGCCAAACCACAAGCAGGTTTTTATCTAAATTAATTTTTTCTTCCCTTGCTTTTCCACAAGGCAATTCTGCTGAGTGAGCCTGCACGTGCCTCAGGAGCTCCCTGGATGGAGGAGGATGCTCTGCTCAGCAATGCGGCTCACCTCCTGCTCTGAGCTGCCACATTGTAAGCTTTGGGAGGTTTTCTTTGGTAGAGGTTGAAGGTTTGATGCCAGACAGCCTGTAAAAGGCAGGCCCATCACAAGTCTGGTGTGGAGAAGGTGTTAAAAAACTATGGAAATAAGCAAACTGCAACAAAACTCAGATATGATCCCAGAGAGAGATTTCATAATAAAAATCTCATCAGAAAAGAATACAAATATGTATTTATATCTAAGCATTTTTAAGCTGAAGAACATTCTCTAGTTAAGAAGGCTCTGGCAACAGGAAGAAACCTAAAGAGAACGGAGTTAAATATTCCCAGAGCAGCAAACAAGCTGTACCCCACTGAGGACACCTGTACCACTGGCTGACCTCCCACGGGCAACATCCCCCTTCACCTGCACCAGAGCAGTCCCCAGGGAAGAGCTGGACCTCCTCAGGAATGTTGGTGCTTTGGTGATGAAGAGGGAGCCTCACACATCTCTGTTCAAAAGGCATCAGCAACTCTGAGCACCAAATGTCAAAGCAAACCACTGCAGGGGCACCTCTTGAACTTGCTGTCCCTGTGCACACCCTCCAGGCCCCCAAATACCTGAGCCCCCCCAACCTCCGTGCTTATCCGTCCTTCTGGCCAAGGGCATGGCTGTAGGGAACACACAACATATCCATAGGCTCAATGTCACTCATACACACATCCCTCTTTCCTGCATCAAAATCCTTGAAACAAAACAGATTTAAAAGGACGACAAGTGCTCATTGCTCATCCTGCTCCCAACATCCATGGTTCAATCATAAAATCATGGATTGCTTTGGGTTGAAGGGACCTTAAACTCATCTCATACCAACCTGCTGCCATGGGCAGGGACACCTTCCACGAGACCAGGTTGTTCCAGGCCCCATTCAGCCTGCACTATTTATCTGCTGAGAAGATGATGGCTCAACTTAGTTTTGCCCCCACATGGCTCCATGGGTTCTGCTCTTGCAGACATCAAAAGACAACCACAGTCCAAGCCCAACCATCTCAATTTTCCAGCCTGCACACATGCACAGACATTTACCCAAAATATTTTAGAATAGCTCAACACACCCCAACAGCTCCCTGTTGAGAAAGCCTTCAATTCACAGGGGAAAGCCAAATCCCTTCCTTACGTTCCAGAAGGTTCTCATGAAGTGATGGCACCTGAGTTCCCTGGAAATAATGGTGCTGCTCATTTGAGCTGTTCTGTGACAAGCCACAGAGGCTCAAAGAAACAGAAATGTTGAAATACGTGTCTGTCACCCTCTCCTACCTGTCAGCCTGCTCCAGTCTCTCTTATTTAGGCACCCAAGTAAGTCTAGTGATAGTAAATTGAACCTATGCTGAAGGAAGGAAGGGTTAATTAGAAATTAGAAAGAAATTCTTCCCTATGAGGGTAGTGAGGCCCTGGCACAGGTTGCCCAGAGAAGCTGTGGCTGCCCCATCTCTGGAAGTGTCCAAGGATGGGGCTTGGAGCAGCCTGGTCCAGTGGGAGGTGTCCTTGCCCATGGCTGGGTGTGGGATAAGATGGGCTTTCCTTAAAGGGCTTTTCCTTTTCCCTTCCAACACCAACAAGTCTGTGATTCTGTGAAAAATCTAATCCCCGCTTCCAAGCCTGGAAAAATGATTTATGGCTCATGTCATAACTTACTTAATTCCTAGTGGCTTAGTCTTGCAGAGAAAGAAGAAAAAGGACTGTCCATGGGGAAGGTTCAGTTCTTGGAAACACAAACTGTCTTGCAGCAATGCCCAATATAACGGGTGAGACAAACTGTCTGGACCATCCTACCCAAAAACACGTGGCTTCACCAAACACTGCTGCTCCAGCAAGAACTGGGGACAATGACAAAATAGAAATTTCTGGTAAAAACAGGCAAAAATCAAATAATTTCAGCAACAGTGTGGTAGGTTTTCTTAAAATGCATTCCTTCCCGTTTCATAATGTGTGTGAAAAGCACATAATTCAGCAGGGAAACTACACAGAATGCTGCTCAAAATAGAGAGCACTGCCTGAAAATTCAGTTTTGTCAAGACCTGATGCATGTGCCACACACCTGTGCGTGGAGAGGAGGAAACTGCAGCCACAACCAGCATGACTTGTCCCACGCGCGTTATACGTCCTACGTGTGAATTTTACTACATGTAAGAAAACACTGGACAGACCTTGGAGCAATCTAGTGGAAAGCGTCCCTACCCATGGCAGGGTGGTGGAATGAGATGGGCTTTAAGGTCCCTGCCAACCCAAACCAGTCTGGGCTTCTATGACCATAGCAGAGAGCTGTTTGCTTGAGGGTTTCAAACAAAGTAAGACATTCAAATGTAATAAAATAAGCCTCTCAACAGAAATTCAAACAACTTTAAAATATACTTAGGACTCGGAACCTTTCAGAATTTATTTAATACATTTTATTAGAGGAATTGTTAACGCTTACATTTTATAACCCCTCTTAGAATTAACGTGCATCGTCTTTCTGTGCTGCTATTTTGGATCTTGAACTAAAGGGATGCTGTCACTCAGTCTGATCCAGAGGGTAACAGGAGACTCCAGGAGCCTCAGTGAACAGGGGAAAAATAGACCACCCAACACAACACAGATGGCACATTACAACTGCCCAGATTTAATTCTCAGCAGACCAGCCCTGGTAATCTGTATGTCAGCAGCACTGTGCCCCTCTCCCATCTCCTGCTATCGTACAGCTTTCCTATTTAAATGAGGGCAAAAATAGTAGCTCACCATCTGCTGAAAGCAAATAATTTATGTCAAATTGAAGACTGGGTTTATAAAATGACCTGACTAAATGGAACAGTAAGTGCATTACAACTGAACAAAGCTGAGAGCTCCTCCTCCATATCCTCAAAAATCCTCCTGGATGCTACAGAATTCCTTACACGGAAATTCATGGGCTTTGCTCATTGGTAAAGTGCTGAAATTAAAATGAAAACATGTACTTGTCACTGGGGCGTTGTCTATAGCAATGGGTTTAAAAAGGCTACGTGTATGGGACCTGTTTGGAAAACTCACTTGAACCTGGAGCAGTTGGACCCAGAATAGACACACAGGGAAGGTGCATGCACCAGGCTGCCAGCAAAATCAAGTTGCTCACAGACTATCCCTCCTCCTGCTGCAACACAGTAGTTGGCTAAAAAGACTAAGAAAAACATCAGTTTAATACAAGTGTTGTTTTCTATTCCATAGCGAGCAGCAACTCTCAGGGCTCCCTTCCCCTCTCCAACAGAGGCCAGAGCAGAAACAACACAGTTTGCCTGATGGGACTTCCTCTACAAAAACAAGTCTCCAAACCCTCCTGGAGGACACAAGGGCTCAGGCTGGCAGGTGGCAGCCACTCAAAAACCCTCCTTTGTCGAAGGAACCAGTATCTGCCCAACCCAACAGAGGGAGGGAGGGATCCATTCAGGTCCATCCCCACCCTATGAGCAGCCCAGCCCCTGTGCGGTGCAGATAACATCCCAGAGCTGCTCCCTCCACCAGCCTCTCATGGAGACGGGGAGCATGGGCACCTGACAGGCGCCAGAAATCTGTGCTAAGAAAAGCAATGGGAATGGTGCTCACAAGAGCACCATGAGCGAGCCACACCAACACAGGGAGGCAACACCAAGGACAGACTCCATCCCAGTGGGTCGCTCCATCACAGCCAGTCCTGACTCTGCACTAAAGGAATACCTGGGGTAGCAATGACAGCACAGCAGAGATGACAATGCCACCACTGTGTGTGACAATGGCTCTCCCCGCAGCAGCACTCCACTTGCTAAAGCAACAGTTAACAGAAGTAAGCAATAGATCTCCATCAGCTGAACGGTAGGATTTTGCCATGAATTATTCATAAGGGTTTTTTTCTCTGCCTGAACACAGATGTGTTTACTTACACTGCGCCTCATTTACACTCAAGGTTTAACATAACAGGGCTCATTTTCTTTCCTTACAGTTTCCCAAGCACAAGGGTAAAGCACTTTTTGCTTTTGTTGTTCTCCCTTTGGCTGCTTCCAAACCAAAGCTATAATTAGAAGCCAAGAGGCCCCTGCACGCTCCTTTGATAAAGAACTGCCTGCTAGATAAATACCACCCCTGCACACAAACACACACACACCCTGCCAGGACGAACCACTGCTGCACCAAGAGCCAGAAGGATGTTTGATGTTAAACAGGCTCCATCACCGACAGCTCTGGCTCACACACATGGGCTGTTCCTCTCCTGCATGCCGGGGACATTGCACTTAAGTGCTTCATTTGTTACTGCACGGCTGTAATGCAATTTGCATTCACTGATTGCCTCAAATACATCTGCTGCACCCCAGTATAATGCCCCAAATTCATTAAAAATAACCATAATGGCGCAGTTATTTGGATGTTATTAGCACACAAGAAATGCACAGTATTTAAATTATCTGAGGGAATCACTTACTTGAAAGGGCCGGGATGGTCAGAGCTGCACTAGGCTTGTCCTCTGCCAAGCCCTGGTGAAAGCTGGCTGAAACAGCTGGATTAAAACATCCTCAACCCTAGCTTTAAGCTGGGTTAACTGCCACCAAATATCAGAATCCTAGAATGGTTTGGGTGGGAAGGGACCTTAAAGCCCATCTCATCCCACCCCCAGCCATGGGCAGGGACACCTCTCACTATCCCAGGTTGCTCCAAGACCTGTCCAACCTGGCCTTGGACACTTCCAGGAATAGGGCAGCCACAGCTTCTTTGAGCAGGCCTGTGCCAGGGCCTCACCACCCTCCCAGGGAAGAACTTCTTCCCAATATCCCATCTAACCCTGCCCTCTGTCAGTGTAAGGCCATTCCTCTGTGTTCTCTCACTACCTGCCTGTGTAAAAAAGTCACTCCCTCCTTTTTATAAGCCTCTTTAGGCACTGAAAGGGGCTCTAAGGTCTTCTGGAGCCTTCTCTTCTCAAGGCTGAACACCCACAACTCTCTCAGCTTCTCAAGGACACTTACACAAGTTAGCACTACACTACCCTAAGGTGATTCCAAGACCTTTCCTCCTGACAGCAACACTCCAAATATATTCAATGCAAAGGAAACTCATTCTCCCCCGCAAGAGCCTGCAGTGAGGGAAACCCTCAGGACACAGTGCCTAAACCAGTGCTGCCAGGCCTGCCCAGGGGCACAGTAATGTGGTTTTGTGCTGTTCTAATCAGTTTTAAGGAGTTGTACCAGGTGCCAGGCTGAGCTCTCACGTGCTTACTGCTACCACTGAACAGTGAAATGAGGGCTGCAGGGTGACTAAAGTTAGCTTTATAGTAATTATCAGCCTGAACATTGCACTTTTAAAGTTTAATGACCCCTACCTACGAGTGCAGGAAGGCATTGGTCAGCTGCAGATGAGCTACTAAATTCCTCAATTTTTGGTTTCCTGGTCAAGCCCCAGTCACTTACACCTTACACTTGCACAGAGCAACACAAGGCATGGAGAAGCTGTAGATCTCCTCAGTATCCACCAGCATGGAACAAGCCAGATCCAGCAGAGCCATGGCTGCACGGCATAACTGGGACAGTAAAAGCTCCAAGGAGCCCAGAGAAATGAGTCAGAGAGCAAGGGGGGCGATTGTGAAGCCGAGTTTCACTGGGTGGGTACAAACACTACAGGTATCAGCACACAGCAGCCTGTGCTACTCCCGAGCTGGGGGAAGGCTTAAGGAAGGGCAACCCTTTTCTGAAGTTTCCTCTTCTTTCAGGGCTCAGCATCCCACACAACAACACAGAGGAGAAGAAGAAATTCATTCCAACCACAAACCTCAAGCTGTAAACTCCCAGTATCACAGAAAGAACCCAACCTTCAACCATTTCAATACTCACAAGACCAGGCAACTTGGCTTTAGAGCCCACTAAGAGCTAAATGAAGTCCCCCAACAAAACCGGCAGAGCCTTCTCCAAGCTGACCGCAGCTCCCCAAGGCACACGTCAATGGGGAATGCAAACTGGGATGCTGCTGACCTTGCCTCGAGACTAGGAACAGTAAAGCATCTTCTGTGGGCACCATGCATAGGAGGAAGGTGGGGAGACACCTCCAGAAAGTCCACCCTCTTTGTTTTTAATTTTTTATTAAAAATAATGCAAGTTATGGGTTTATTCCAAACTCTGTATCATTCCCAGAAATGCATCCCATGGGGATGATCCCACCGCACATGTGCAGGCTCCCGCCTGTGCTAAAGGAGAGCAGGCAAACACCCAAAACATGGGAGTAACCATGTTCCAGATAGACCTGGTCCATAGGCAACAGGAAGAAAAAGAGTCATTCAGCTGTTCTCCCAAACACTCAGAGCCAGGAGTCAGAACCTGCTTGTAAATCCTCAAGG
The DNA here is from genome assembly GCA_013398175.1 of Climacteris rufus. Classification (NCBI taxonomy): domain Eukaryota; kingdom Metazoa; phylum Chordata; class Aves; order Passeriformes; family Climacteridae; genus Climacteris; species Climacteris rufus. Next base: position 74,340 of record VZRZ01007310.1, read on the forward strand.
CACTGACTCTGACTGGGACAAACTCCAGTGCCACCAGTGTCCTAGAAGGACGTTGCTCCAGTGCAGTACTAGAAGAGCACTGTATGCCCCAGCACATGCTCAGACACTTCACACCACCTCGACAGGGATGGTTTTCTTCCCATCTTTCCTGCTCATGACACTCAGTGACCCCAAAGCCACCCTTGCCCCTGGGGTAGCTCCACAAGCTGGAGAGCAAAGGAGAAGATGGTTCCTGAAAAATCACAGCAGGTTTTGCAATGCCTCCCACACAGAGGATGCTCCTGAGAATCCCTTCAGGGACCTTGCATCACAGGGCAGGCAACACCCACCCAGAGTCAAAAAAGCCATGGCATATCAGTGTCTGGATTAGTGAGACATCCTTGCTGGCAGTCCCCATCTCACAATAAAGTCATTCTCCTCTTAGCAAGGGTAGGGAGAAGCCCTTAGTGAGCACAGCTTCCTAATATTTCCATTGCACAATGTTCACTGTCCCCTATTTGGCACAATTTGGCCTGGTTCGTGCATGCAAAAGCACCTCAGCGATGCCTGAGGTTCTGCCCTGCATCCAGCACCTCACACACATCTCACTTCTGCTTCCACACAACAAGATCCCATAGCACCATCCTGAACAGCCAAAAGCTGGAGATGGGTACTGAGTGGTGGGAGACACCAGGACACCAAACTAACATGGGGTGACAAAACTGTCACGTCCCCAAGGCTGCACCCCAGCACGGCTGGCCAGGATGAACAATCCTCCCATCCTCACCAGGAACAGGAACCAAACAGGAAGGAATCTGAAGCAGCAATTAAGTATCATCATGTGCAGTCAGCAGTCAGTTATGGGCACACTGTGGAGCAGCTCAGTCCTATCACCTCCCAGAGCTGCTCCTTTCAGGACCTGACAGAGCTGCATGAGAACCTCTCCCACCCCACCAAGACAGCCTCCAGCCCTTTCTACCAGTCTATTTGCTTTTTCCACCCAGCAGTAAAATCAGGCAGCTTTGGTTTTTAACCCCCTTAATCAGGGGTGTGCAGCAGTCTTCATTCCTTAACTACGTCCATTGACACATCTCATGCAACACATTTACAAACAACCATTTTCACTGGAGATAGCTTTGAATCAAAATTGCCGTCATTCCCACACTGGCTGCACTGTGTCACCAACAGGGAGAAGACAACACAGCATTCTGAAGGCTTTAACAAAACACACAGCTTGGAAATGCCATTTTCATCAAATAATTACCTGTTTCTTTGGCATGATTTAGGGAACTCCAGTGCAGAGAAACCACTGGCAGTCTGAGACAGCAGACTGGGAGAACAGCTCGCAGAAATTTACAGTAAAAAAGTGACCATTTCAGGCAATCCTCTCAATACTGACCCACGGGATGGAGGAATGATATTTCAGTGCCTATCCCGGTGATTTTGGTCCATCATCATTCAGTAGCTCAGTTAAACGCAGACAACGGGATGCTGTATTTCAGCTGCTTAGCTGCCAAGAATCCCTTTGATCCTCTGGGAGAGAAAACACCCAGTGAGCAGTTTATCACCTCCACTTCTGCTGCAGAACCAAAATAATGACGCTAACACCTTCTGCCTGCCCACGGAGCCATGGCAGCATTATCCCACAGGGAGCCTGTGTTCACTCCTGCTTTGAATTACTGCCCCAGATCCCATCCTGATGCTCTAATGGCTCACCAGGACACAGCAGCTGAGCTCCTGCGTGCAGCCCGGCCTATCAGGAGTAGGAAATAGTGAGCAGGATATTAAACACCGTCTTGGGGGGAAGGGAGAGCACTGATTTAAAGAATGAGATAGAAGATAAGATGGTATTGTGACAGTTTTTTCACTGCTGGAGACCCAAGTAAGGATCCATGCCGGTCCCTGCAGCACCCTCTCCTCAGCTCTGACTGAGCCAGGGTCACTGCAATCATTTGCATGGAGAAAATGTGCACAAACATCATTTCTTCAAACCAGAGAAAGGAAAAGGAAGTTGTGTTCACCCTCAGTACTGCAGGGAGGGGTCAGAAACACGCTTTGCACCCACATCCAGGGGCTGTTTGCTCCTGTTTTCAGTTGCCGCCCTCCTTTCTGCACTGGATGGGTTGGTGTGGGAGGGTGTTGTGGGTTGTGATTTCACTGAACAAACACCAGCACAGCCATGTTCCACCGGTTCTCAAAAGGCATTTTCTACCTCTTCAACACTCACCTTTGCCACGCAGTACACCAGGGCAGGGTTAGTGCTGAGTCTCACACTGCTGCTCCCGGGTGGCCCTCGTGTTTCTGAACAGAACACTGCAGCACCTTCCCCTCCAGCCACACTTAATCCTGCTGATCCAAACACTCCTCTACCCAGGAGCTACATGGACAACATGCACTAAAAGGGTCTCTCCCACCTTCCTGCCTGGCTGCACTAGACCTGCGCTTTCTTCCACCACCGCAATCTCCCATGGGCTGCCCAGGACTCCTTCGCCACCCACTCATACCTGTCCCTTCAATCCCCTCCCTTTCATCCTGCATTACACACCACACTGGAAGAAGTTTAATGTCCCCGAGGGCACTAAAGAGAGTTTGCGCATGAAAACAGGTGGACATGTGCACTGGGGAAACTGGGGCAGCACTTGGAAGTTATAAACCAGCTTTCTCCACTCCTACCGGTGCCAATGCAACCTGCCCTGGCACAGCCAGGACACTGCTGGCCACCAAGCAGATGACAAGACAACAGCAAACAGCTCCCAACTGTGTAAACACTGCAATATTTGAAGATAAAGGGCCAATAAAGACAAAGTATCTCCTTTAGTAGGGATAAAAAATAGGCAGAAAACGGCTGCTGGTTTAAGTACCTCCTTGTTAAAATAAATTGTACCTAGAGCTAGTGGTGCTTTCTGGGTAGGTTACTGCCCCTAGGAACACAATTTAGCATCCCATTGATACTTATTTTATGAGTTAGGTCTCAAAACAGTCCTTATTCTATTCCAAGTGTGTGCTTGTGTTTGTACACACAAACCCTTGACAATATAACGTTGGTAGGAACAATTGCATGACTTTTGGAGAAGCTTTGCTTATTTTTCCCTTTTCCATATTTAAATCCCAGTTGTGCAATTGCATCATGCACAGCTGAAACCTCACTAAGCCCAAGAGTATTTCATCCAGATGAAAGCTCCACAGAATCACAGAGAGGGACTCACCATGGCTCAGGTATTCCTCAAGTACCAAAAGCAAGAGCAAATTAAGAAAAAAACATATTATTCTCAGTATTTTGGAGTCAAAATTAACTGGTCTTGCCAGCACCCAGTACTGAAAACTAAATGGACAGCCCCAGCTAAAATTATGCCGCTAAAGGGCTGCAAGTCCCACAGTCACAATTCCAGACAAGTGAGCTGCTCTTTTCACTGCACCGCTGACAGCAGGAGCCACACAACAATATTGCTGAAATCCACATTCATGCAGCACAAGGGAATAAAATGCCACACAAATCCTCTTTTTTGCAAGCTCTTGTGATATCATTGTTCGGGTTAAAACTGCCATGAGAAGACCCTTCAAATGAGGCCAGGGTGAAAGAGTGGAGAGATCAAAAAGCATCGGTGAGTTCAGCCAGGCGCCCCAGCCAGGCAGCTCCTGCCAAACCCACTCTTTGCACCTTCAATAAATAAATTCTTAAACCATCTCTTTTGCACTTCCTTCATGTTCTCTTTCTATACACACAACCTGAAGGTAAATGCTCACCTGTTCCTCTGTAAGATGAAAATAATGAACATACAAACAAGGTCTGAGTGGGTTCGGCTTGCTGCGAGGCACCTCCTCGCCAGTCTAAGCCATGAGCAGGGCAGCATGGAAAATGAGAATAGAGAAATGCCTCACAAATTGCAGAATGTGGGAGCCCTCACAGTGGCAAGAAGTGTGGTTTAGAAGTTAAAAGCAAAAGCAAGACAGAAACAAATGCAATGAGCTGGTCTCTGGTCAGGACACAGGATGTCAGTACACAGCCTGAGCTCACTCCAGCTCCTCAGCTAAACAAGCTGCATAACCTCTTTAAAAGTGAACTACAACTCCAAAACAAGTACTTTTCATTCTCTTATTCCTAAGCATGGGAGATGTTTAAAAAATATCTGCCTTACTAGGTTGTGTTCCCTGTTTAGCACCCAGGGAAGGAGGAGCCCTGCCTTGCTCCACGAGCTTCGGGTCACTGCCTTGGCTTTGAAGTGCCTGCGTTGAGCATGGACCTCGCTGGCATCACTGCCACGTGGATTTGCTGTTTCCCAGGCATTTTACCTGCTGAGATTATGACTGCAAGCCTGTTTGTTTTATTTAACCATGCTCCTACTCTTAAGCTACCATCCAATTACTGCTCCCAATTACTCAGCACTCAAGAGCTGACATTAATTACAGAGTACCCTGTGCATGACGTTGCTGTCTGCTGCGCTGCACAGACTTGGAGCATCCAGGACCAGTCTCTCCTCTGGGAGAAAAAATAGAGATTCCTGGTCTCAGCAGTGGATTAACAGCTCTGAGCACGAAGGGCAGGTTTGGTGAAACAGTGGATGAGCATCGTAGCCTCAATGCCCAGACCTCAGCAGCCCCCTTGGATCCCCCATATATCCACAGCAACAAATATCCCTTTTTACCCTACGTGATTCAACAAAACACAGCATCAGTTCAAGACTGGGGATGTTAATCCAGAAATCTCTGGGATTAAGGGCACACACCAGCAACAGCAGACAGTGCTGTATAAATGCACATGAGTTTGAAGGGCCTTTGGCAAAGGACTCAAAACCAGGAGGATGGAAATCCCAAACTCTATGGGAGAAATTCCTTAATACCGTGGTCCTTTCAAGCACAGGTCACTTTATACCAAGAACTCAGCTGTTCAGGCATTACCAATGGACCTGGGAGGTCAAGACCCAAAACAACTCCCTATGCAGAACCCAGGGATACAGGACAGTGTGAGCCTTCAGGAAGGGCACGGGAACGACCCTTTGACTTCACAAACACACTGGCACCTGCAGACAACAGCATAACAAGTTATGTTACAACTCACATTGCTCAGATTTAATAATCCCCCTGGGGCAAGACATCCTTTTGTTGGATTTGGAGAAAGGTCCCGTAAACTTTGGCCTCTTTTTTTCATTTCTACAAATAGATCTCTATTGCACAATGCACTGATGCAGTGCCACTTGTGTGAAAAAAAGACATGCCAGAAGGAAATCACTTTACCACGACTATCTACTCATTTTTTCGAATTTAATATTAGATTTTTTTTCTCAAAATGTGTGTTTCTCTTTGCACGATACAGTGCACTTTCAAAGTGTTTCACCAAAAGCACTGCAGAACTCAGTCTTGATGACAGCAGGAAGATCAGTGCCAGACTGCTATATACAAAAGGAAAAATAAAAATGAAAAGGTAACTCTTCTCTGTGCTTCCTTTCTGCTCCCAGACCTTGCCAAACACAAGGTTTTGAGAAAAATCCATCTTGTACCACTGGAGCAGAAACAGGGAACACCGTGATGGCATGAACTGCTCACATCAGGGAAATGCCTGTGTTGGGACACAAAGAACATGTCCCATGTCTGGGACGGCACTGGTCGAGTACCGTGCAGCAGCAGAATGTGCCTCTCTAACCCACAAAATATCTCATATTAAGAGCAGCAATTAAATCAATTAGCGGTCACCCAGTGAGCTGCTACTTTACAGAAGTTCATTCTAAAGCAGCAAAATTAATTTCTAGCATGGTTTAAAATAGGAAGGTGCTACACAAGCATAAACATGCTCATGCCATTGGGAAATTGGGAATGGCTGTGTAGGCTTCTGCTGCAGGTGGCTTATACCAAACACTTCATTAGGACCAGACAGGTGGATCTCAGATTTCAAATGAAAGATACACATCCCCATTTACAGCGATTCAACCCAAAAAGACAGTCCTCCTACCAAAATGCAAGTGCCATATTCATTTTTCCCTGCAGTAAGTGCAGATCACATATATGATCACTGCAAAAGCCAAAAGGGACCGTGCCAGGTACCACACTGGCTCATTACTTGTGTGACAAACTATCAACTTAAAAATCAGATATCCACACTGCTCCAAGCTGAGTTTTTTCCAATTTGCATTTTTTAAAAAAATCTAATTCACTGCTTGGAGCAGCAAAGACACATTTTTCTTTTTAAAACACAGCAACAAATTTCAAGCCTATTTCCCAAAGCACCATCAAAGAGCTCATCACTGCCGATACCAAGAGGTCTGGATCTTTGTGTGTCTGGAAACCAACCCTTAATTTTAAGCTTTCACAAAGCCCCAGGATCTCCCAGGTTGTTTTCAAGAAACTTGCCCCATCCTGAGCTCTGGTGACTCATCCCCAGCCGTCTCTGACTTGCAGCATCTGAACTGGCTGCACCCATGAAACACCTTGTGACTAGGCAAAACCACAGTCCATGGGAGGGAAAGCAAGGCAAGGAGATGAATTTGGAAAAACAGACAAAAACTGCATGTTCCCTGGTTGCTGTTTCCTCTGGAGATGTGGAACTGAGTGACTGTTGGGCTTGGCTGACATGAGGATGTTGAGGCAATGCTCAACATTGTGGGGTGCAGCCAGCTGTGTGTTTGCCCTGTTTTCCTAAATCCCAAATGCTCTGACTCCATTAGCAAAGTTCTGATGATATTTTCCAACAGAGAACCTTCTGCTTTTCTCTCTCCACTTTTTTTTTATTCTAAAGAAATGTCTCAAAATATTTTCTCAGGAAGTGTTTCTGCTAAAGGGAATTGGGGAAAAACACAAGCAGACACTTGAGGTAGACAGGAACCACCCACACACAAACCTCCTGTTTCCGAAGTGCACAACTGCAGCTCCAGTTGATATTCTCTCCCCTTCAATTATGAAAATTTATTAGAACAAGTGTTTTTAGTAAAAAAACAAATGTTCTTCACCAATCATATAGTTTTTCTAGAGGTAAAGCTGAAGTGCTATGAAAGTTATAATTAATCAAACCTCAGTTTCAGTATAACTCACCACTCCTTGGTTTTCTGCCACAGTCAGAAGTTTCAGAAGGTTAAACTGTTTCCAAAACAAGGACAATCTATTGACAATTTTTCAGTTGATTCTGTAGTTAATACATTTAAAAAAATTGTTTCCTTACAATTGCATTTTCAAAGGCCAGGCACAGCAAAACCAGGGCTGAGCGCTTTTCCCATCTGCTCCAGCCACAGGAGTGATTTACAACTGTTTGTGCTGAGTAACCATGAGAAATGGTTAATGTGCAACCACTTCCCCCAGTAGCATCAGCCCAGCAAACAGAGCCAACCCTGTACCCAGATTTGCACCTTGCCGAGACTCGGATGAGCTCCGTGCACACCTTCGAGCCTCCTGAACTTGTGTGTGACAGAGCTGCGGACATGTGGTGCTGGCACCTCTCCTTCACCTGTGTCTGCAGGGAACCTTATCACTGGCAGAGGTGAACCTGTGCATCTACCTCAAAAAAAGGAAAAAAAGAGTTTAATTCACCTGTATTTGCATATGCTATTTATAATATAATGTATTTGCATTCCCAGATTGCTGGCCTTTGCTGTGATTAGCACGGTGCAGATCAAATCCAACAGTGCAATAATAAAGCAATGCTCATGCTGCAGAGTCCAGCTCAATTATAAAAAGAAATAAACCTGCTAGAAAAGCATCACAGTGAAATACCAAATTTCCCTATAATTGCAAGCCTCCTTGCTTTGTGAATTCATCCCTCATGTCCATTATCTACTCCCATTCTCGCCACCGGAGGCACACAGGCAGTAATGCTAATAGATACAGCTTCCCTGAGCTCTCCCTCTGGATTCATCATGCAACGGGGACTCTTTTTTTAATGAACCACATCTTTGCAAGAGGAGTATTGTCATTTTTCATCATCGGGGCAGATGAAGAGAGTCAATCATCATTTTTAAATAAGCCAAAAGCAGCAGCTGCAAAACATGAAGCCACTAATGCTGTCTGTGCCGCTGCTGGTTTCTGCACCAGCGTCCAAGGGGTGTTTGCAGGTGGGAGTAAGAGCACCTGAACCAAGAAGAGGAATGTTTTCGGCATTGGTGCCCTAAAACTAAGCAGATGGGAGACACCAGCTACTCAAACCATGTTGCCTCTGAACAAAATAAAATAGAAAGAGCTTTCTCCAGTGTGTAAGCAGAGGAAAAAAGGTCATCTTTTGAGACAAACAAGCTCAGACACCATGAGTCCCTTGGGTTCTCATTATCAAGGGGATGAAGCATCCCAAACCTCACTGAAGAGGATGGGATCCTGCACCAGGACGGGCACAACGGCTGCACTGACATCATCAACCAAGCCCAGTGTTATACCACCACTTCCTGAAGGAGGGAAGGAAAGAGCAGAAACAGGAGGGAGCAAACAAACTGATACTGCCGTCCATAAACAAAGGAAGCAGTTTTTGAAGGCAGCATCTAGACAGACAGGATGGAAATAACAAAAGCAGTAGTTACAACAACAACAACAAAAATTCTCCAGAAGTCTGAAGAAATTATTTCCTTCAATGACACTGAAAGCAGTATCAGAGGAATTCAGCACGAGGCCATTTTCCCCCACTATCGCCAGCACACCCTTCCCATGCTGATGCAGTTGTTCCTGTTGCAGATAAACCCCCTTCTCCAGGGCCAACCCTACAATATTAAATTATTTTTCAGAAAGCCCTGAAGAATGAAGCCAGCTCATCTGTGTAAGTCAGCAAACCCATATATCTGCAAGAGCTCTTTTCCATTGTGTTTCAACACTTGCAGCAGCCCAGCTGCATGTAAAAATCCATGGAAAAGTAACAGATATGTACACCACATTTTTCCCCTTCCAAAACAGTTTCTTTTTCTAGTTCCTTTTCTCTTTGAGAAAGCGTGGGGGTCCTTAAACTCCTTTGACTAGAAATACACACAAACAGCTGAAACATTTTCTCTCCACCTGGACTCTTCTCCAGGCCCCAAAAGCTTCCAACTTGTCCTAGATGAAAGTTATTCCATCAGCTGGACCAGGCAGCCCACACTGAGTTTATCATGTTGCTCTTTCATGTGCTTATTCACCAAGACTTTCACGAGCTTCTCACTACACACACTCACTTTCAAGTCGGCAGTTGAAGATAAAAAAGCAGCAATATTGGCATCAGCCACTGGCATGAATCCTAGGAGGGATGGAGGGACATGGGAGCAGTACTGGTACTCCACAGGAGGAGGGTTAGAGGGACATCCCCGGGAGGGATGGAAGGACACCAGGGAAGTGCCTGATACTCATCCCACCTGGTTTCTCCCTGCTCAAATTGTAATACATGCTACTAAGGATCCTAAAATCAGTTTTCTTGCATGGAAGGTGACCCCTCCCTCTGACAAGCACTAGGAACTCATACTCTGCCCTTTGGCTGTGTCAAGGCATGGTTACATGATAAATGGCCTTTTTTTTTGCCTCTACACACTTACTCATGCAAGAGAAAAAGGGATGATGGTTAGGTGACTATAGGTGACTATTTTTTTTTACTTCACACCAACAACTCCCCGCCCCCAACAATTCAAACACAATTTCCATCTTGCCTATTAATCACTGTCAACCAACAGTTGTAAAACAGGTACTTAGGCCAGAAAACCTTGGCCTAATGCTGGATTTCACGACTTTTCACACAAAATGAGCAGCTGCTTTTTCATTTACATGAAGGACAGGAAGACTCCCTTGTCCCAGGAGGATGACAGCTCACCACTGCTCTTCTCCCATGGGCTGCATCCTCCAACAGTCCCATTGGCTTGTGTACAATGTGCACATCGAGATGACACTGCCAGGATATGTGTGTTTGCAAATAAAAACACAGAAAATAGTATTTAAAGCACAGACCAGCAGCTTTTGTTTGGGGATTGGAGGGGGTTTTTTTGTCAGTCTGCAAAATGTCATCCTGAGCTGCCTTTGCACCAACTAAAATTTGCACTTTCCTGTACAGCCCCAGGGCATCTTGTTCTCCTCTGGCCCTCACATTAAGAGGGGAAATTGAGGATACACATTTAGGTTAGATATTAGGAAAAGGTTCTTCCCCCAGACAGTGGTGGGGCACTGAACAGGCTCCCCAGGAAAAGGTCATGGCCCCAAGGCTACCAGAGCTCCAGGAGCGTTTAGTAACAGACAACACTCTCAGGCAGAGTGGGACTGTTGGAGTGGCCAACAGTGGAGCTGGACTTGATGATGCTCTTGTGGACCCCTTCCAACTGAGGAGATTCTATGACATTGGTTATAGGGCCCTCTTATCCATTTGTTCAGGAACCGGAAGGCAGCAGGCAAGGAGGAGAAATGTTTCCTGTCTAGGGCAGCTGTAGCTGGACCTGAAAGATTTTTATCTTTCTATGAACCAGGCCCTGCCCAATGACAAATGACTGCTGAAACTCCCCAGGAATGGTCACCAGCTGCATGTTTGTCATTTTCCAAGCACCTGGCTCGAGGCACTCAGGCAGCTCACAGAGACATAAACCGGGGCTGGAACATAAAACGTTCCACCGTGCTCCATGTCAAAGAGATAACCAAACCACCCTTCAAGCTGTCCCAGAGCATCCAGACCCATCTCATGAGTGAATTGCAAAGACCTGCTCATGCTTTTGATTCATTTGCACACAGGCATCACAGATGAATCTGGGAATTATTAATTCTGTCTCCAGAGCAGAGTTTGAATAGTGGAGAATAAATACAGCCTGGAGCCCTGAACACAGTGGGATGGGACTGTCCCCACTTAAGTCCTGTTCACTCTCATATTCAGTGATGCACAAGCACCAGAGGTGAAAAGTCCATATGGAATCACGCTCCAAGGCCACACCAGCATGGGAAGGCAAGGGGATGCTGTGGGACCAGCAGCAGCACGCACCATCTTCCACCTCCAAGGGTTTGGCTCTGCAATACTACCGAAGAGCCACATGAGCAGCTTAGTTATTTATTTAACTAAAAGCCTTTAATTATCTCTCTCACACACACACATTCCATGGGGCGGGGAAGGGTGGGAATAATCAGCCTACACTCGGTGACCAGCGGGTTCAAAGGAATTGTGGTTTTCATAGAAAGAGCTAACTAGCCCAATTCTTCTCCCACTGCTTCCAAAGCGTGCTCCCATCCCCAGGCTCCTGCCATGGCATATTTTGCTGTGGTTACAACTCAGGCTGAGCTGAACCTGTAAGAAGGACTCCATTTTGTCAGAGCAAAGCATCCTCCCCAGGTGTGGGCTCCAGGTTTCCTGAGGCAGCCATGGAGAGTTATTCCATGGTGTGACCCTGTCTGAAAGCCAGGCTAACATCCCATGGCACTCACCCTCACCACCAGACAGACTGGGCTGCTCCCCAAAATTACACGTGTGGGAGGGAAGTACTCAACACCATGGCCACGGCCATGCAACCAGGCGGCCATGGAGTTCTCCCACCACCTGCAAGGAGAAACACTCCCCAGAGCTGCTGGTCTTCCTACATCTTTTAGGCTCTGCATTGAGATGAGTGAGATACAAAATTCTTGGTCTCCTCCAAAAGCAACAGAGTTCAAGTGCTATGAGACTCTATAAATTATAAATTACAAACCACTGCTGTCAACGGTTGCTCTGAGCACAGCAGCTAAAGCAAGCTGGCATGGGAATTTATTTAAAAATCCCAGATCAGAAATGCAGCAGGGTCCAGAGAAGCATGCCCTGGAAGAGAACAATTGCTTGAACATACCCCTCAAGCCCACACAATTTTCCCCTCCGTGGAACTGCTTCATTGGAAAAAAAAAACCAAAACCAAAAAAAATGAAAGAGAAAGATTTAGTCCATTTACATGGACAAACTAAAAGCATTTGCTTTTAATATACAATGTGAGTGGCATTACACAAGCAAAAATTCACATAAACAGAAAACAAGAGTAAACAACCGACTGAACATAAAGAAACTAATAATATTAATCTGGATTAAGTACAAGCCATGAACATTCCTACGTAATCCCTCTGATGGACAAAGATAAATCCCTGCTATGCCACATTCTAGAGTTCTTTGCAACTTAAGGAACCACAACACTGATCAAAACAGTAGTAGATAAGACATATAAAGCAAAATCTTTATGTATCACCACCTGCTTAATCTACACAAGATTACAGCAAAAGCCAAGCACCAAGAAATCAGAATAATCATCGTAAAAAATCCCCAGGCCCAGAATGCAATTTCTAATCCCTATGCAAAGCTTTACATTGAACTTCCCCAGAGAAGCACACAAGAACAATACAGCTCTGAGACTGAACAACCTGAGTATCTGTCATTCCTTAAAGCTCTAGGAAAGTTGCATGGGAGTTAGAGGGAAGCCAACAGATCTGCAGCAGAGTTTGAAAGTACAAAATAAGGTTTAAGATAGGGAATTATTTGCACCCATAGGGATGCTGCAGGGCCCTCATACTCCCCTGTTAAAGCCCTTTGATTCATCACAGCTCATTCCCAGGAATGTAAAAGCAGCTCCAGCAAGTCCAGACACTAAGCCAGTGTGGCACACCATTACAGCCCAGCTCCAGCTCCCCACCGCAGCCCCACTCACACCTCCATGCACAGTGGAGTGGGCAGCTCTCACTAGGAGCAGGGATCCCTGGCCTGGATACCTGGGGAGAGTCCAGAGCTCTCTCACTCATCATGGACACAGGATCTCTGAGCAGCACTGATTTCTAGGGCTTTTTCCAAAACATAAGTGAAATATGGCAGTAAGGGGCTGAAGAAAAACCCAACCTGAAGTGGAACAGTACTGCCACGGTCTCCCCAAACGAAGAGGGCCTCAGCACATATCCCTCATTTGGGAACACAAGGAAAGGTGTTTGAGAAGAAACTTGAGTCCTTGAGTCAGATGTTCTGGACACTCAGCCAACACTTCCACTGAACCGCCCAGAGGATGAAGAGCCAAACGTTCACTTGCTGACCCCAAAAATTCCTTTGAGATGCTAAATAACTGCTGGTGAAAAACTAGCAAAGAGCCACTGCCTTCCATCAGCAACCCTTCTGCACACACAGCTTTATTCCAGCACATTACATGCCACATTACCAACATCATCATCATCATCCATCCATCAGTGTATCAAAGCACATGGAGCACCCCAACATCCCTGCAAGCTACCCTTCCACGGCAACACTTTGATCTCTAATGAATGAATTTGTAGAGGTTGTTGTTCACTAGAGAATCTGCATCTCCACCAGCCTATGTCCCATCCATTCAAATATGTGCTCAACAAGCAGTAAATATGGTGTCAGGAGAGACACATTTTAGTGCTTTCTGAAAATCAAATGCTGTCAAGTGAAAAACACTGCAGTGGCTTATGCAGAGCATGCAGGCACTTGGCAGGGAGATACCAGAGCTGGGAGCTGTAGGTTTGGAGTACCATTGTCTGAAGCATTGTTAGGCTTTCGGAACATACAGTGTTTGGAAACAGGCCGAGAGGAGTCCTTCCTCCTTGCAAGTGCTGCCTTCCCATGAAATGCTTACCTTCTGATAAGATTATTCGTTTTAAATTGTAATTGTGAGATCAGACGAAAACATAGGTAATTCCTGTTCTCGTCATCTAAACTGATACAGGAAATAATGAATCTGTTTACATTAGGGAAAAAAAATCATCTTTCTCTCTGTTTCATAAAGTTCTAATTGAGTTTTCAAGGTAAGAAGCACTATGTTTATCCTAATATTTACCTTGCACAGCAGATTATGTTTGTCCATGGGAATCCTAGAAAATCCTCACCATCTTTACTAAGGCCGTGGGAGCAGATATATGCAAAGGACCCCACTGCCTTTTAAATCACACCCAATGCTAGAAATGGCCCAACAAATGGCCCTCTGAAGATGCAAGAGGTTGGCATGATGTAAAATATAATCATCAAGGGTATCAGCATCACTGATACATGACACACGCTGCAAGCAGGACATCCCTTAACACCCACCACAATGCTGCAGGAAAACCTTTAATTCATTAAAAATATGGTTGGAGCAGCCTTTAAAAAAGAAAATCCACCTACTTTGGATCTTCCCAAAGCAACTTTAGAAGCAAAGGGAGCAGCTCCTGGGACAGTGACACACAAGTCAGCTAATTGTGAAAGGAACTGCACTCCACAGCATCACGGCAGCAGTAGCAACGAGGGCAGAACCCCTCCACATCCCTCATCCAGGCCCTACATACATATTCTCCACCCCACAAGACCTTACAGGGATTACTTTTACGTTCAGTTACTCAACTGTGAATAAAAATCACTAATTAAAAGACCATGCCTCCAGATCTACCAAACTAAGGCAAGCAAAATCCAGCATTTTGGAAAACCTTAAAATCCTAAATAGAAAGACCAAAGTAAGGCAAAAATGGGGCTTGTGGTGCTGTTCAGAAATGAGATTTTCATGGAATAGTTTGGATTGGAAGGGACCTATTTTGCTTTGCTTCTCCAGTATCTTATTTAACACAGAGAATTATAACTGAACCAGCACACCTCCTACCCCAGAATTTGGACAATCTCTAAGAACTTTTCTCTTTGCCACCAAACACACAATTCTTGAATAACCATTTACACAGCAACAGCGGGGAGAGCTGCCAGCCCTTGCCCAACCCAGCACACAAAGGGGGAACAAATTCCTTCTCCCCAAAAATCACAGAAGCGAGGACTCGAGACACTTGCGGCAACTCGAGACTTACTTGTGGCACTCACAGAGGTGGTCGAGGTGGATTTTAATTCATTCTGGATCCTGTGTAGTCATTTTCATTACAAACAGTACCTCACTGGAGATAGGAAATAAAAATATGCCTTGGTGGAAAATCCTGTTAGCTAAAGAGCATTGCTTCCCAGTGGGCTGAGGTGTTTTCCTGAGCTGGAATTCAGAACAAAGTGGCATGCACAGATGGGAAAGAGCCCTTGCCTGACTGACGCCAGACCACAGCACCCATAATTGTCCCATTGGTGGATGAGCAGGGCCCCATCGGTTTGTGGAGCCCAGAGCATTTCCCCGACAGCCCTTACCCACTTCGTTCTCCTCCTCCTACACGATGGACTCTGGGCAGAGCTCGACCATGGCAGCCCCGGGCACCCACTCCCCTTACAACCCAGCAAAGGGGGACACTGGGTGCCATCTCCCATGTATCCCTATCCTGCTATCCCCATTTCTTGCCTTCTTCAGAATCTGTCTCGGGCTGAGCCTCAGCCTTTCAGCTTCCAGTTCTCCACAGCCCCACAGAGCGCTCGTACATGAGCTGTGCACACACATACAGTGCACACAAATGCACTGTACACACACACAGTGTGTACACACAGATACACCATGCACTGACCTGGCGTGCACACAGACACACGGTGCGCATACAGATACTCCGTGCTCATACACACGCTCAGGTCGCACATGCACCGTGCACACGTGCAGTGCTCACACGCACAGAGCTCACAGCAGTCACACCACACGGTCCCGATACAAACCACACACACAGGGTGCCTATGCAGACCACGCGTGCATACTCCAGCACCCCACGCATACGAGCACTGACTGCGTGCACTCGCCGTACAGACGCACCTCGCGCAGATGCACATACGCACTCACACGCGGTGCACAACCGCACACGCGCACATACACGTGCCCGCCCGCGCAGAGACCGCGGGCACGCACCGACCCGCCGTGTGCAGACACGGACTCGACGCGCAAAGGCCGCGCGCGCTCCCCCGCGCCGCGCACACGCTCCCGCGCGCACTTACCCGAACGCCCCCGCGCGCGGCACCGCTGCCCTCACGCCGGGCCCCGCAGAGCCCCCGCTGCGGTGTGGCACCCAGGGGCCGGGCC
>VZRZ01007310.1:90234-109379 GCA_013398175.1 Climacteris rufus
GGGGGAGCGGGAGCGCGCGCCCCCTCATGGCTCCCCCCGCCCGTTCCCTCACGTTTCCCTCCCGCGGCCGGCCCGGAGGGACCGCCCGGTGCCGCCTCCCTGAGCCCGCCACAAAAACACCCCGCCAGCGAGAGGCTGAAATGACGGGATTACCGCCTGTTTCCCCCTCCCCCCTCTCGCGAGGGTGATGGTGGCGGGGGGGCGATAATTTGGCGCCGCATGTCCCCGGTAGGAACGGGGCAGGAAGGGTCCTGCCCGCCGGTACCGCGGGCGGCAGCGCCGCTCCCCCTCCCTCCGTGACCTAGATTTTAAATACCGTTAGCTGCCTCCCAGAGAAAGTCGTGGCCCAGCTCTGAAGAGAGACCCAGCATATGCAGAAAGGAGGGGGGGCGTTGGGGTTTTCTTTATTCTGTTATTACAGTCTTTATCTTTTTAAGCATAAGGCAATTCGTAACCGGACAAGTACTGCCTCAGTTTGTGGATGACAAGCCAAAAAAGCAAAAATTGAGATGGCGAGCACTTGGTCAACAAGAAACCCCCCAGGAGCCCAGCACAGCCCCACCGAGGAGCCCGCCCTGCACCTGCTCTGGAATCTCACATCTACAGCGTGGTCTGGCTTTTTCTTACCTACAGCCAAAGTAGAATCAGTTATTTTTGTCAAGCAGAGCTGTCCAGCTCTCCCTGCTACGTCCATCAGAGCAAAACGCTGCCCAGTGCCTCTTGAGCACTTCCAGAGCCTCCAGCAAGGCTGCTGCCAACCTGCCCAGCTCAGGAAACAAATCCCCCTCAAATATTTGCACAACGCCGAAATATGCCCGGCACCAAGGCATCTCTGTTTGTCTCCCAAAGAGAATTAAGCTCTCAGGCACGTTATTCTGCTTGGACGAAGAGCAACTGCCCTGCCTCTTCAGCTGTGGATCATACCCGAGGCCGATGTACACCCTGGCCGGGACAGCTCCATCACTACACTGAGCCTTCACTGGTACTGACCTAGCAAGGACCACTCACATATTGAGGGCACTTGTGCTATATAGGAGCTAAAAATACCTAGATTTTTAGAAAAATTAACATGCTTCTCACAGCTATTTACCCCTTCTCCTTTATATGTCTATGACACTCAGCTCTGCCAAGAATGGGGCAGCTCCCCTTTGTCTCAGTGTTGAGATCACTTGCAAAGAGTTCCTTAATGAGAGGGAAGACAGACATTTTCACCTTAAATCTGGCCTACCTGGTGGTTTCCTTGGACTCAGATGAACACATTTGATTAAAATACACAGGGAAAGGTCTGGCAGCTCTAAGTCGCTGCTCCTACATTAAGGACAGGTAGTTCCCTAGAACCATGCCCGCGAGCTTCAACTTCACTCCCCAAAGCAATAAAATAACTCATTTTAATAGCTTTAGCTGTGTATGAAGGAGCCTCAGATATTCAATGCTGACCCACCACAACTGCTGCCTTTGCTACTGCTCATCCACAGGTGGGCTGAAAACACTCTCAGAAGACAAACATGAGTCCAAAGGGCTTTGAGAAGAAAACTATGGAGCAAAGGATCCACAATTTTTGCTTGGCAACAGCTTCTTGCAATTAAGAAAAACAAGCAAACAAAACCACACTGCTTCATTGTACCCCGCACATGGCAGCCAACTGCAGATTACATGGAGGAGAGACCAGAGCAAAAAAACTTTGCGTCAAAGCGATGATTTAACACCACACAGCACATCATCCACCGCGCTTGGATCACCAGACGATGCCCAACTCCATCTGTCAGCAGCTGAGAACAGAAAGCAGCAGCTCACACATTTTGTATTCCCAGGTGAAGCATTTATTCACAGGGAACACTAGTGCAAGCTCCTGACACGCTGTGCGCAAGGGTAAAAGGATGTTGTCCCCTCTTCAGACCCCAAACAAATGGCTGAGAGCTTGAATGGCTTCAAAGCTAAAGGAGGAGAAACTAAAACGTTGAGTTACCAGATACAAAAAAAGGCACTTGGTCTGTGCCATGAGGGCACCTGGAAAATGTTTTTCTGGGGCAGGGGGATTTGAGCCTATGCCAAAGCAATCATTTTGTAGGGAGCAGAAAATAAGGGGGGAAAAGGAAAAAATAAAACAAAACCACCGCTCTTGTGTACATGGAAATACACCCATCACCACCACACTTCTGCTGAAAGTCACAGGCTTAGCTTCTAACTTTTTCCTTCCTATACAGCCCCAAACTGACCTCTGAAATCCCATAGGAAGTAACGGAAAGTTCTTAAATTCTTCACTATAAGAACAGTTTGCCCTGTGCCAAGCCCAAATTGCAACTATTTAAAGAACTTTCCCAGTTACAGCTGGTTTAAGTCACTTTATGGGAGTAATTTAGAACTGAGAATTATTTTAGTAAGTCAGGATTTCTTGGTATTCAGCTGCTGGATATAGGAATAAGGATAGGAATTGTAATAATTTTAGGCACGCGTTTGGGGTCACTAAGGCAGAGGTTGTTCCTCATAAGCTGAAAGGCCACTGGGAGCACTGAGATCCTGATGGATTCAGTCAGTGCAAACCAACTAGGTCACAGAGAACGATGCCAAACTCCACCTGGGTAATGTGCAGGCACTCACAAGCAGCTCAGTAAGGACACGCTGCAGCATCTTAAGAGCATCCAGACAGCAGATTAAATCCTGTTCAAGTAAGTTCTTTGTAGAACAAATCCTTTGTAGGGTGATCCAGTGCTCTATAGGCCCCATAGGATACATTCCTGGTAGGATTTGTTGTAGAACAGGGCTCCCAGTTCATACTAGTGTGGGAGGACACTGCTCAGAGCATTTCTGGCACAACAATAGAAGGCACGGAGCTCTGCTCCTTGCCCTGAGGAGTTTCTCCAGCCAGGAATTCCCAATCTAAACAAAGCAATTGTGCATCAAACTGGTGCTGTGCTCTCTCCCCCAAAGCAAGCAGGATTTAAGGTGAAGACAAATACTCGGATTACACCGGGTTCTAGGAAAACAAAGAAATTAATCTGGTCAGCCGAATCCTTTATCCACTCCTGCTCTAAGTGAGCTGTATTACGCACACATATGTGAACACACAACAGGCACACTCCGTTTCTGTCCCACGCTCACACACTTTGCAAACAACTGACAGTCTCCAATGCAGCAGCAGCTACTTCACAGGAGCAAACAAGGTGGGAGGAGAGCAGGCTCAGTTTTGCCAACTCCTGGCCCTCTGCCCTTGGCTCCTCTTCCAGCTTTGCTGTCACCATCAGCAGTGCTGATTTGGCTGGGAGCCGAAGACAAGAATGAGGAGGAAAGGAAACCTCCCTTTGACTTCTCAAGCTTTGTGTTCCTGTAAAATAGTGATCCAGAACTAAGATATTGCAGGTAAATAATTCACCTGGAAGGAAGGGATGCTTCAACTAATGCTGCATTTCTCCCCTGTCCGTCCCTCTCTCCAGCACCGAATTCACTGCTGAAATAGCCTCTGACAGGCTAAACTGCAAACTCAGGGAATTTTCACTAAGGTCTAGAACACAATGCACTGCTTTTGCTACAAACTGTGTAGTGCACAGTAACGGTAATGCACAGTGATGGTAACCTGGAACATTTACTCACCTGGCTCTGTATCAAGTATTTAACCTAATATTAAAACTAGTCCAGCCCATCATAACACTCTCCAAAACAAACAACTGATTTATTGTTGAACAAGTTATTAAAGGGCCAAGGAGCAACCTCCATAGCTAAAGACACTCAGTGATTTAGGTATTGGATTCACACTTGCCATCAGGGCAGTTCACCTCCAGTTTTGCTAAACCCAAGCTGCTTCTCCCATCCTTTTCTGTGTGATTTTCTACTGGAGTTTTCCTTTGTTGGCTGTAATTTGCACCCTTTGAAGGTCACTGTTGTTAAACTAAAACTGTGTGTTCTTTCCCGTGGGCAGAAGTATCCAAATTTTGAGCCATTAGATCTTTTTGGTACTGGTCTGGCTCATATGGATCCCATTTGGGGAGATGGGGAAAGCAGAGGGAGTAGCTGGGAACTGTCTCTACACCCAGGAATTTCCATCCCACCTGCAATCTGGTTAATTGATGCAAAAAGCTCTTGTCATGGGTTTCATTGATTTCTATGAAGTTGATGTTCCTTTGAGTCAGTGTCTTGCAGCACAGCAGACAAGCTCCAATGAGAAAGATGAATAAAGCAGAAGACGAGCTTCTGCTCCCTCCAGGCTGTGTGTCAGTGCAGGGGAGAACAGCTCCCTGGAAAGTCAGCTTTGTTCCAGGGCTGAGAGTCAGCACATAAAGCACATTTTGCCAAGATGCACTATTAAAGATTAGACGAGGTCAGCTGCAGCCTGCAGGATCTAGTGTTCATATGGTGAATGTTTCTACATTGACAGAGAAATACTTTTCTCTCAAGTATGAGTAGTAAGTATTAAACACATGAGTGGCAGCTCTAGAAAGAGTTTAACAAATCCTGGAAAATAGATTACAGATGATGCTGTGAACACAGGTAGTGCAGGCTCAGGAAAAGGCAGAATCAGCATGGCATGAGCCTGAGCTCCAGAAACAATCCAAGAAACTGACTGAACCATGGAAAGAACCATCACAGAAGCCACAGCCTGTCCCACAGCACACTCACCTCCATCACCTTGAGAGCTCACCCTCCTTCCAAGCATTTACCAGGATTTCATTCAGCAGTCTCAGTAAAAGATGACACAACTAAAAACAGAGGAGCATGCTCACAGACAGCTCACAGATCTCCTACCCCTCTTTCAGGAATTCCAGGAGATGCTGCTGGAAACCCCTACGTTTGGGCAACAGGAAGAAGTTCAAGCCTCCTAAACCAAGCAAGACCAGCCAGCCTGGCCAGAGAGGCAGCTGTCCCTTCAGCGGGGGACAAGCTCAGCTATGCAGCTTTTGTTGAAATGCACCCAAAAATAACAGTGAATGCCACCTAGGGACCAGTGCCCCGGCACGGAAGCAGGCGAGCCACACCACAAACAAAGGATGTTAGGGGCTGATTTACTCCTTGCATGAATGTGGAGTCAAACTGCAGCCAAGAGAGGTTCTAGCCTGTTTAAAAAAAACCCAACAAGCAGGTGTGTTTTGAACTGCAGCTTCTCCCAAGAAAGGCATAAGTTCAATGAAGGAGATTCGGCTCCATACTGTTATGCTCTCATTGGGCAAAGAGCATCCCTTGGCTTCAAAATGCTCAGAGCTCTTTGGTTTGGGGAAGGACAGTTTCAAGATCAGGGTTTATTTAGAATTAGTGTGTACTGAGCAGTAAGTTGGAGGCAGGTACTTGGTAGAGAGCACTCGGGTCTGCACTAACACATTCCGTGTAATGGAAAGGCCAGGCACCAAGTTCACCCAAGCCATGCATACACAGCACTAGTCAACAGACAGCAATTGGTGATTGAGGGCTAGACCTGTGCATCAGTGAGGGACACCTGGCAAAATCTAACATTTATTTAATTAAAACTTTACCTATGGAGAACAAATACTACTTCTAAGCATTATTTCTTCCACAAATAAGAGCTGAAGCTCTGCACCACCTTGTTCAGCACTGCCTCCCCTGCCTGACACATCCTTGGACCTCGCAGGGATGTCTTGAGCTACTAAACTGAATCAGACTTGTCACTCTGAATCCTGCCTGTGGATGATCCCAGAACCTAACAGAGCACAGCCAAAGTCTGCCCAGAGGCATTTCTGCAGGTGCACAATGATTAATTCGTGCACATTACCATATCACAAATTAAAAAAAAACAAAAACCACAAAAAACTCAGTTTGCTTGAAATGCAGTGTATTAACCACTAAAACTAGCTGTCATGGATACCGGCTTCAAAAATATTAATATCAATAAGACAAAATCACATAGGATAGCATCCCATTGCTGCCAGTTTTTCTGAAGCTCAAAATAAGGCGTTTTGGGGCTTTTTTAAGGTAGTATCTTTCCATGCTTATTTTATAAAGAAAGCCCAAAGTGCTTCATAATTATAGAAAGAATCCAAATACTGGAGGAGAGCAAGTGGGATAAGAAGTTGCCAAGGAAAGCTGTGCACATGGGTTGAGAGACAAGCAGGTGAGAGCAGGAAGCATAATGCCATTGTCACAGTTAATTGCCACGAGTCTGAAAAGGTTTGTTACTGAAATAAACAATTCTATTAGTTCGGGGTCTCTGCAGGTCAACTGAGGCTGCACAGTAAGAGTGCACACGGTAAATCTTTGGAGCAGGAGATGCAGCAGCAGCTTGGAGATAACGATCTCACCCTGCACTCACCACAGGCTGCATCAGAAAAGCTAATAATCATTAAGCTGCCATCTTTTATTTCTAATTATTTGTCGCCACAGCAGGGTTTCTCCAACCATCAAGCAAAAAGGAAGCAAGTCTCAAAGGAGTAACTGTTTTGAAGTGGGGTCGCAGCTGCCACGGCATGAATGGCTCTCCAAGAACAGTAGCAACTGCTCTGCATGGCCCATGGAGCTAGGAGGGAAAGCATCTCTGTTTAGGCCGGTTTTCAATGTCAGTTTTTAGGTCAACTAAAACAGCTTTTCTTATGCAACAGAAAGCTCACTTGCTTTGGAGTTTTTGCTTTCATTTAATTAGATGGTAATTCAGAGGGCAGCACCGCTATTCTGAACGCCACAATGAGGACTGTTTCACTGCTTTACAAACCAACAGAGTAAAAACACTGAGCTAAGCGGCCTTAGAACTTGACACCACATCGGACTCTGATGGTCTCCTCTGAGGGGGTGGGACAAGTGAAAGAGATACCCTGCTGCCACTCTGCCATAGAATCATGGAATCATTTAGGTTGGAAGAGCCCTCCAAGATCAAAGAGTCCAACCATTAAACCAGTAATGCCAATCCCACCACTAACCCATGTCCCCAAAATGCCACATCTACATGGATTTTAAACCCCTCCAGGGATGGAGACTCCATCACTGCCCTGGGCAGCATGTGCCAGTGCTTGATAACCCTTTCCACGAAGAAATTTTTCCCTAATTTCCAACTTAAACCTCCCCTGGCACAGCTTGAGGCTGTTTCCTCTTGTCCTGTCCCTTGTTCCTGGGAGCAGAGCCCAACCCTCACCTGGCTGCCCCCTCCTGTCAGGGAGTTGTGGAGAGCCAGAAAATCCCCCCTGAGCCTCCTTTTCTCCAGGCTGAGCCCTCACAGCTCCCTCAGTCACTCCTCTTGAAACCTGTGCTCCAGACCCTTCCCCAGCTCTGTTCCATTCTCTGGACACACTCCAGCCCCTCAATGTCTTTCTTGTGAGGGGCCCAAACCTGACCCCAGGATTTGAAGTTTGGCCTCACCAGTGCCCAGTACAGCGGGACAGTCATTGTCCTGGTCCTGCTGGCCACACTAGTGCTGGTACAGGCCAGGTGTCATTTGTCTTCTTGCCCACCTGGGCTCCTATTCAGCCACTGGTGACCAACAGAAGAGGTTAGAGAAGAAAATCTCCCTGAGAGGTGCTGAAAACCTCGCTTGTTCGTCCTCTTTGGGCTATGTGTAAACAAGAACTAAGCGGAGACCCAAATTCACAACACAACAAACTGTTTAAAGGCTCCACAAAGCAATGCCCTTCTCCATGGCACCCATGAATTCTGGAATAGAAAGAAACGACACATACAGATAAAATTAAAGATGACAGCATGTGGCTTCCAGCATCACCAGTGCCACTGTATGGAAAGACAGAGCCCAACCACAGCCCATGAATGGACATACTGTGCTTACCACCATAGACAGAGCTCTGAACAATTTTTCAGTCACAAACTCACCTTGGATTTCTTGACAGGCTTTAAATAATGGCAACATATATGAATCTTAGCTTGAAGGTTAAGAGCAAAACCCCCAACAGAGGCTCCTCTTGGATTTTCAGCATTTTCCTTCACGGTTTTTGTCCTGCAGCTACTCCCAGCTTCTCTCCATGGAAGCTGCTGGTGTGTTACCTTGAAGACTGATGCCCAATTCTTATCAAGTCAGGAGAGGAGATTCTCTTACTAAAATTCCTATGCATTTTATGTTTATCTACAAGATAAACCAAGCTCAAAGATGCAGAGGCAATCTGAGCCTGCTGTTTTCTCTGCTGGGTGAAGGTCAGGGCTGTTCCTGAGCCAGTGAAACTGTACCACACCCCCTTTTATCTTTGTCATTGCTAACATAATACCATTTGGTTTTCTTGCTTGCTGACCAACATTAACACCAAGGATTCAGCAAGCAGCAAATTTCATCTCATACCAGGATCAAAACCTCTAAAGCCTGTAACAAGCAGGACCACTGCAATGCAATTCTCTTCCCTCTGTGAGATACATGCAAGAAAACAGACAAAAGTCACAAGGAGACTGTTCTGGGGAGAGCAAACCAGGGATTGTCCAGGTTATCAGCATTTCCCATGGGAGAAATTCACCCTTGACCAAAGACTTGGCACACAGTGATAGCCAGATGGGTGACTGTCCTGAGGGTCTGTTCAGGCACTGAGTAGGAAGACCCTCTGGCCAAAGACCTGCTACAGGTTACCCTGGCATAGCTGCAGTTGATGTACACTTTGGCCTCTCACTAACCCATTCCAACCATCATGCGAGTGAGCACTTTTATCTTGCTCCACATCTGAGTCTGCAGCAGCTTCCAGCTGCATCTTCCATGTAGAGCAGTTTTTTCTGGATTCAAATGACTGCTGGGTGTTTGGTGGGGTTGGAGCTCAGCACCTCTGATCAAGGCAGGTTTTAATTAACGATCCTGCTTTGGTAGATCTCTTTGGTAGAGATTTGGTAGCAAAGAGCAGCTCATTCAGATCAGGAGGCAGCTGCTCAGCTTCCAAATATAGTGCTCACTTCTGGGTAAGAACAACAGGTTTATGCTTGGATTTGATTCATCTCTCCTGCCCCACCGTGAGGCATTATATAATGACATCAAGTTTAAGAATAAAGCAATCTGTTCCCAGCACCTTCCTCTGTTTTCCCTTCAAGTCTTTCCTCAGTGACTGGCAGTACATGGAATGCTCAGGCATAGAGCAGAGCTGCTCTAAATGTGCTTAGCCCTTTCCCTTACTGGGAGAGGAGAGGATGTTACTGGGGAAGAGGAGGTGATGGACAGGAAAGGGGAAAGCTTAGAAAGAGGATACTTTGAATTAAAAAAAAAAAAGAAAAAAGGAAAATTTAAAACTTCTGGAGTTCCCAGAGATCACAACCTCAATGCAAAGGCACCACTGTATCCAGAGAAACAGCTTCACCAAGCAGACCCCTTCCTTCCCTCCACCCTGAGCACACATACCTTATCCTGAGAGGCTTTAAGACACAAACAGCACCTCACAGCCAAGTTCAGGGCAGGTACTGAAACTCTGCAGGGTAACCATCAGAATCCACCCCACCAGGGTGATTTTCCCCCATGCAAAGCAGGCTCTCCATTAACACAAACTGAAAACATCAGTGCCTGATGCACTTCTCCAAGCTTGACATGCATTTCCCTTCCTCTCCTGCCAGAAGGGCCTCAGGCTCCTCTCTGTGTCCTGCAAAGCCCCAAATACTCACAGTTTGCAAAGGGCAAGATGGTCCAGTGCCATCAGAAAGCCCCTTTCCCAACCACAGCACTGACCTGCCACCAACAGATGTCAGGAGGCATTCTGGGAACAACAGGGAGCATTGCTTTCCACTCCCAAAAACATTTTCCCTTCCATTTGCTCACTTGCTGGCACTTAGTGTGTTTTTATCCCCAAGTCAGTGCTCCCCAGCCTAGGCTGGTGGAAAGAACTACTACGGGGGACTTCTTCATATTATAAAATACAGCAATTTCCAGGCCAAGTAAGTGCTTTTCAACATCCAAAATATTCATGCACACACACACACGGACAATAAATCATGCTGTTTGACAACAACCACTGCTTCAGAGTTTAAGACAGAATAAACAGGTCAGTTCATTATTCAAATAGGTCATATCATTAAGTCTAACAACTCAGTTCAACCATTTCCTCCCACTGATCTAATGAAGCAGGTACTTACCCAGAGATGAGACAGCCGGGCCAACCATGCAGGCGAGGCATCAAAATTCATCGTGGGGCAGTGGACAGAAGAGAAATGAGAAGACACATTGGTTAATAAGCAGTTCCAGCTAAACCCCAGAGAAACCCCATGCACCCACCAGGAAAATCCATCAAGCCACAAAGCCAAGTGCTCACACTTGTACCCACATAAGTGCAGCAACCGAGCGAACTTCAGTGTCTGACTCTTCCCAGAAATGAAGGTGGAACCAGATGATCATGTTCAGGCACTTCTCAGAAATGTAAACACCAAATAGGGAAGGGAAAAAAAAACCCAAAAACATCAGCCCGGCGTTACCTAATGCTGATAATACAGCGCGCAGTGACGCAGGCGCCCCATGCCTGCCAGCCTGCACTGAGTACAGCCTGTGGTGAGTACCGCCTTCAGAGCCAGGCACAGGGCATAGGCCAGGCAGCGCCAAGCTCCGGGCAGAGCCGGGCTGGAGGAGCAGTGAGCTCTGTGCAGGCTGCGGGCTGGCCCCATGCGCTTCTGCACCCGACCAGCTCCGCCAGACTTACATAACTTCTCGTGCAAACTTGTGGAGGGATGGACACAGCCCAGCGCCGCAGGCCCCGGATCCACAGGGCTCTAACTGAGCCCTCTAGTGGGCTTTAAAAACTCAACAAAACACCCAGAGCCTTAATTTAATTAACACTCTGCCAGAGGCCTCTAAACCCTAATCCTCTCAACAAAAGGATCATTAACTAAATAAAGAGATTCCAGAGAGCAACAGTGCTCTCAGTCGCAGCAAGGCTGGCTGTGTGCTCTGGCAGGCACATGCCAGGGCCCAAAATCCAGCCAGATCCTCAGACCACACCGCAGCCTCACTGAGGGTCCAGGGACCTGCCTCACACAAATGCACAGTCAAGCACTCATGGCACAAGTCTGGCATGATGCCAGACTCCTCAACAGTCATCCTGCCCAGCCAGAGAATCACAGAATCATGGAATGGTTTAGGTTGGAAGGGACCTTAAAGCTCCTCTCATTCCAACCCACTGCCATGGGCAGGGACACCTTCCACTAGACGAGGTGGAGAGACAGGCACAAGCCCATACTCATTCTTTGGGATGCACTGTGATGCCAACAGTCCCAGTGCCATCATCTCCATTGAGACTGAAAAGCCAAACTGCTGAACCAGGAGAAGAGCTGGAGCACCATTTGTTTTTTAAGTGTTATTATCCAGACTGGATGCAGGCAGAGAGCAGCTCTCCTTCCAAGAGGCACCCTCAGCCCCTCAACTGAAGGCTGGGAAAACGTCTCCTCCTTGCCCTGCCCAGCCAGCATGAACAGCAGGAAGGCCTCTCCTCACCAAGGAGCTGGGGTGTACTTTGGCAGAATTCACAGCATACAGGGTGCAGTCAGGGAAAAGCCTTCACAGTCAGAGGTTCCCAGACCACATGCCTCACCTCAATGGGACAGGGATGGAGATCTTGTCCTTTGCAGGTGGCTCTCTTGGAAAGTCACCTCCAGCTTTGGAGCCACACAGAGGATCTGGAGCAGCTGCGAGGAGCATACCCATGAGACAGATCATTAGTGTGGTGAACAGCAACAGAAGAGCTTAATTAGAGGG
The DNA here is from genome assembly GCA_013398175.1 of Climacteris rufus. NCBI lineage: Eukaryota > Metazoa > Chordata > Aves > Passeriformes > Climacteridae > Climacteris > Climacteris rufus. The sequence continues at coordinate 101,816 of VZRZ01007310.1, forward strand.
CAGGGATTATTCCCTCTGGGTTCAGATGCCAGCAGCAGCCTCAGCAGGGATGTGCTGCCCCACGGAACAGCCATTCCTCAACAGTGCCTGCAGCCAATGTCACCTCTGCCCGTGGTGAACAGGATCCTGGCTGGGACTCTGACCAGTGTGCAGAGCCTCTAGCTCCAAATGTGAGAACCAAAATGAGGAAGAATTCAGGTGTTGCTTGCAGAAAAGGCTTCTCTGCTAGCAGCAGCCTGCACAGGTCTCGAGATGCTACTGCAGCTCACCTATAGGTACTGGTGCCCTGATTTTGGTGCTGTGCGTGAGCACCCAGTCTCCAAAGAAGCTTTTGAGGTTCCAGTCAAGCAGTTCATCAGGGCAGAGACAGCACTGGCTGCTGTTGAGGCAGTCACACCCCAGAGGCTGCCACAACCTGGGCAGGGTTTTTGGGATGGCCAGGAGATGCTTCAGCATGCTCTCCCTCCCCAGACCAACACAGCCTTCCCTGGGACCTCAGTCCTCTAGGGTGCCAGCCAAGACGGTCACAGACCCTCCATGTTTGGGACTGGATGCTGGACAGCATTTGCAGAAGTTTCCATTTTTAGCCTTTGCCCCTGTCTCCTCCCTGCAGCTCCTCAGGATGTGCCTCCAGGATACAGCCAACACATTGATGCCTCCTCGCCCAAAGATGCAGGAACAACTGTTCCCAGAGCTAATGAGGCTGTCCTGCTCTGATCCGGGACAGTATTTGGCACACACAGAATAAACAGTCCTCTCCATTTTCATCTCCTGGGAAAATCCCAAGAGCTCCCATCTCCCCAGCCCAGGAAAGAACACAGATGGTCACGGAGATTAAAACATACAAAGAATTAACCACCCCATGTAAATGAGCTTCTTCATCCAGCCCAGCACTGCCAGGTGGTTTGAGGCCCAGCACTTGGATGTGATCATTATGGTTTTCTGAGCTCCGATAACAGCCTCATATCAACCAGGACAGGGGCCAGGAAGCCAAGCAGCATGAAGGCAGCTTGTAGGGAAGGCAGGATGCAAACTGCCAGAGCCAGGCAGCTGCTGAAACCACATTTACCTCCTGCTACAGCAGGAAAAAAAAAAGCAGCCCCACCAGAAACAAGCCTGGTCAGCAACACAGATCAACTCTGCACTCAGATGTTTTGTGTGTTCCCACTGAAAGGCAGCTTGGATGGAGCGAGCAGTGCTGCAACCCCAATGTGAACCATCTGTGACTCCAGACACTGATCACACAGCATCAGGCATCCACGGGATAGTAGGAGAAAACCCACACCGGCTCCTGCTGCCTTTCGTAGAAGGCTGAAGTCTTGGCACCCAGCTGAGGCATGGGATCTGTGAGCCCAGCACACCAGGATGGAGCCAGGCAACCTTCCCAAGAAAGACAGGGTTTCTCCAGGCTACCTCCCAGGGAGAAGCCGCACCTCAAACCCACAAGCAATAAGTTTAAGTCTTATTTCATTTTTACTCAAAACCACATAAAAAATTCGAACAGGAGTAGACATCTTTCTCAGCCACTGCCCAGCTGCCAGTGGATCCTTAGGGCCAGGTTTCAGGCCATGCCATGATGCAGATGACCGTATTTGCTATTAAAAGACTCCACTCTGCACCTGAGGAAATCCTTCAGCAGTGCTGACCCCATCTGCCAGCCCGTGAGCCTCCAAGCAGCCACGCATTGGCTGAGGCCGATCCCAGCCATACAGGAGAGGTTCACCTCCACATCAGACACGGCATCTCCAGCACAACATCAACACAGATGCACAAAGTCACGTTACAGCTCAACGTGGCTCTGTGACAGGCTAATATCTGCCCTCGCTCACTCCCATGCTCAGCATTCAAGTTCACCCAGGTGCAGGGAGGCAACTTGTGCTGTCCTGTCCAATGCACATCCTCAGCACAGAAGAAGAGCTTCCCTCATGTTCTGAAGTGCCCACAAAGACCTTACCCTGCCTCCAAGGGGTTTTGGAGAGCAGATACAGAAACACAAGCCATTGCATGGCTGGTACTGTCCGGTGAGCACCTAAACCACCACGGGAATCAGAGGGATCAGGTCACAGAGGTCACGTACAGTGTGATACAGGCTGTAACACATCAACTGCCTTAACAACCTGATGATGCTTCAAGGCACTACCCCACTACCCCACAAAAAGCAGAGGTCAGTGCTGACACTGAGTTCTCTCTCAGGCCCTAAGGCAGCTCAGAACTTCCCTGCAGCTGCGCTGTGCTGACTTGTTAGCAACACCTACCAGACTGCTGTCATGCCACTGTGGTCAATCCTGAAGGCTCCCAGCATACACCAAGCCTCACACCCCCTCCTTAAATCTAGCTCAGGTCAACTGTGGCCATATGTAGTTACCTACAAGAAAGGCACTCAAAGCCACCTCTAATAAAAGGATGAATTTGTGCCATCAGGCCGAGGTTCCTTCTACTCTTGCTGCTTTCCAGGGCTCCAAAACTTGCCTCACATTAAATGGACCAGCAAGAACTTCACCTCATTCCTTGTTACCAAACCTGGCTTTCCCAGGAATGGCAGGAAAAGTCAGGTTTCTCAGCCTATCTATCCACAAACAGGAGCGGAGAACATTTTAATATTTAATTGAATAGCGCATGGGGGCTCTGTGTTGGCAAAGGACTTTGGGGTTAGCAAACAGAGGAGCAAGGCAGGTCCCACAACCCAAAACACTTCTCAGAGGCCAGGAAACACATCAATGTTGAGCCCGTGGCCTCAGACAGGCCAGGATGGGCCTGGGTTGGCTCTCACAGATTCAGCACACTCTCGGGAGGGTTCCCAGATGCCTCAGATCATGAGGAGGTCACCACCAGCCTGGGAGACAGAGCACAACAAGACACTCCAAGTTGCTTTCAAGCTTCTTCTCCTAAAATCTGCCAATGAGCAGCAGCTTTGGAGCCGCCCTGGAGACTCAGGGTCCAACTTGAGGGGGCTTAGACAGCACAAACCTGTTCCGACACAGCATTCCTGTCCTGGCACAGACCCTGAGCCAGGAGCCCAGATGGTGGTTGTGTGAGCCCTGCCCATGGTGCTCCATCCTCATCTGGTAGTCCAGGATTTTCTTGGGGGGCATCAGTAGGGGACTAGACACAAACCATGCTAATTGGATAGACGGAGAGTCCTGCAGCCCTACAAAGCTGTGAGCAGCTGCTCAGAACCTCTTGTGAACCACAAAAATAGTTTCATCTATGAAGCATGGATTAAACGCCGCAAACGCTCTTTTCTTCCCTCTCTGCAAAGTGCATTTTTTCCCACTGCAGTACCAAAACAAAACCCAGCCCTGCAGATCAAACCAGGAAATTTAGCAAACTTTGAGCACGAACAATAGCAGGAGGATTTTCCAGACCTTCAAGCTTGTTTGGCAAGTCCCAGATTATGTAAAGCGCTGCTCTGCCATTGTTGGGGAAGCCGTGCCTGGTGCCAGAGCCAGCTGGCACCACACTGCCCACCCGGCACTGCCTGTACCCAGCAAAGCCAATGGGGCTTGTGCAACACCACAAACTCCTTCCCAGGCTTCCACTGCAATAGACACTGCCTTTCATTTTACACCTCATTGTTATGTGATTAACTATCTTCCCAGGGTCCGAGTCTGTTTTCCAGCACATCCTGCCCAGGCGTTTGGTGTCCTGGACAAAGTGTCTCCTTTGTGTCTACAGGTTGGCTTTACCATGGCTGTGCCCAGAGGTGAAGGATCCCTTTCATGGCTTAACTAATCCTTGGATTTTTTGACAGTTGAGCCATGCTGGAGGGCTGAAGCACTTACTGCTGTGCACACATCCTCTGGGAAAACAATACGAGACCCTGAACTCACTCCATATTCAGCGCCCAGCGGGAAAAACCCCATTGGTTCCCCTGAGGCAGGCAGGATAGTAGCTGGCATCCCTGGTACGTGGCTCTGCGAAGGATCCGTGTTCCCTGGCAATGGCCTCGCACATGGTCCCAGTGCATTTACCTCATTAAGACTTAATGAAGTGGAGACATCTATTGTGGGCCTGGCAGGAGAGCAGATGTGCCCCCTGAACCCAGCCACTGCCAAAGAAAGCACACTGCTGTCTCCACGGTGAATCAGCAGGAAAAGCTCAGGCTGGGACGCTCAGCCCTTCAAATTCCAGACCCTGCTCTCTCAGAGCAGGGACAGAAAATGCTCTGGTCATCAGCAGCCTCTAGTGGGGAGAGGTGAACAGCTAGGGTGGCTGCTTCAGCTGGACTCAGAGCTCCAGCCCACCCTGGCTGTCCCCACCAGCTCCGAAGGGGATGGCATGACACAGTCCCAATGCTCATGACATAAGGGACCTGAACCACCATGGTCTTATTGGAATAACCACCTGTGAGACTGCTCATCCTCCGGGTGCTGGTCCCAGGCTAAATATGGACAACTGGGTGCAGCCCCTCCCAGTGAATCCCAACTCAGAGCTCACACAAATCACTGCATGAAGCAAAACTCATAAAAGGGATAATCGACATATCCCCCTCCTTGCTGGGCAGCTCACTGAGAGAGACCTCCTGGCTAACGGTGGGTATGTCCCTCCCCAAATCACACCTCAGCTCCCACACCTCCAACTGCAGCATCCAGCATGGCCAAGAGCTAATTATGACCCCAAACTTCCAGCCACACCGGCCTCGAGCCTCTTCCTGCAGCTGGGAACACAAAGATGAAACACTACTCAGCAGAGAAAGAACGATTCCTGCCCTCTGGAACAGGGACCACCTGCAGCCTGCCTTGCCCTCTGGGAAATAGCTGGGGAGGGAGCTCAGGAAACGTTGTTATATATTAAATCAGTGACATAACTTCAGAGTGCCCTGTTTGAAGGGCTGATGTTCAGCCTTCCCCCGCAGCGATCCCGCCCCATGCTGGCTCCGAAAGGGCCATGCCAGCGCAGGGGGACGCGCGGTGCGGAGCGATGCGGCTGCAGGCAATTCCAGCAGCTGCCAGGCTGTGCGCCGGGAAGAGGGAATCTCATCCTAGCAGCACCGCTGCAGATGAGAAGGCACTTTCTCTCCTCAGCAGGTTTCAAACCCTCTCGGGAAGGCCTGAAGTTTCTCCTAAACGCGAGGAAAAGCAAAGTGAAGGGACAGAGGAGCCCCACACCCACAGAAAAGGTTGAGCACCACCACGGTAAGCAGTTTGATGCACAGATCAAGTTTTTGCTGCTGCTGACTCGCCGTTACCATCACCACAGCAGAAGCAGTGTGTGCCCTGCTTTGTGAAAGAAACTGAGGGGCTGCCAGCGCCACGAGCTGGGGGAGACCCATGTCTACATGGGTCCCGGAGCTGGAAGAAGAACTTTACTCCTGGGGGGATGTAAATTGCTCCAAAAGTTTCAGCCGCCTCCTCTCAGAGACAGGCACGATGCAGCTGCATCACCACGGGCACAGTGAGCATGAGCAGGGCAATGGCTCAGAGGAAGGATTAAGCCAAACACAGAACCTCAGTCCCATGTCACCATCCAGTGCAAGTTACTCCCACAAACTAACCAGGTTACTCTGGCAGAAAGAGGACACAGAAGTGACTTGACTCTGGCTCTCTCCTGCAGCTGCATCTGTGCCTTTGCTAAGCCTTAGGGAGGGAGCAGCAAAGGGACTGGGAACGTTCTTGGGTGCACTTTGCAAGAACCCAACTTGCTCCCACACCCCAGGGTGACTCCTCTCCCACCAGGCAGCAGAGACTCGCTGCATCAACAGCCTTTCCCATCCCGGCCGTTTGCTCCGGCTCAGCTGGTCCCGCTGCTGGGCAGTGGCAGAGCACGTGTGACATGTGACAGTGCCAGGGGCCGATGGTGCACCCCAAACCTCGGCCCTGCGCACCACGCACAGCCTGACCTCATACAGGGCACGTGAGACCGACATCAGATCCCGGCACTGCCCGACCCCCGTCTCAGTCCCACAGTCCCACCATGGCCCTCCTGCTCACACAAACCACGGAGCAAATGTTGGGTTTTCCTATGCCGGCGTAAGTCAATCCTCGGGCGAGGAGGCGGCTGCCGGGCAGCGCCGAGCCAAGGCACACCCCTCCATTGCAACAGCCCTAAAGATAGTCACTGTCCCCCGCTGTCCCCTGCCACCCCGCCGGCCGCTCGGACCCCGCCAGGGAGGGGCGATGGCAGACGCCACCGGCACAGCCCACGGCACTGACTAACAAGCAGGTTCACCAGCCCATCGTCACACCACGATTCCGGGAGGGTGAAATTCAGGAAAGGACGAGATTGCAGGAACCGTCGGGCACGCCGCACACGCCTTTGATTGCAACATCAGCGCCAAGCGTCCCCATCGAAGAGGGCACCTGAAGACATCGACGCCCTCGGCCGGCGCCGAGACAGAGATCGACGGCAGGAGCAGCCCCCGCCGCCCCGCAGCTCGGCCACTGCTGCCGACTCTGGGAACCATCTCGGCGGGCGCAGACGGGCTCTGGGGGAGAGGGGAGAGAGCGTGTCCGCCCCGAAAGCCACAGGCTGAGCTGCTGCGCCTCGGGCACAGCCCCAGCAGCACCGAAAGCTTCAGGAACCAGAGATGACCCAAATGCCAAAGCGGGAGCTGTCACTTCTCAGCAAGGGACACCATTGCTGCTGCCGTGACTGTGGGGTGCAGGGGGACACCACTCCCCGAGGCTGCACCTGCCTTTTACCCTCCGCTGCACCGGTGAAAACAATAATACGGGGGGAAACACCTGATTCAGGGGTTGGCACCCGCAGTGGGGCAGGCCCCATCCACTTCCTGAGTGTGAACCCACTGTGTACCCCCAAAGAGCACCCCAGCCCTCCCACCCCATATCCTCCCCTAAGCCCCACTCAGGGTCCCTGGGACAGCCCCAGGGCACCCCATGCCCCTCACCCAGCCTGACCCTACTGGGGATCCCCCCACTCCAGAGCACTCCACTTCCCTTCTGCCCATATGCTTCCTGACAACACTGCAGGTGCCTCCTTGGTCTTCCCCCAGGCCCTGAACTTCCCCTATTTCTCCATAACCCCCCTGCCCCATACCTCAGTCACTGTGGGTCGCCCATACCCAGACTAACCCCCCCGCCCCCAAAACCCTGAGCACCCTAAAACACCTCACATCCAGCTTGACCTCTACGGGCGCCCCTGATTCCCGCAGCCCTAGGTCACCCCGCACCCAGCCTGACTCCACCGGGGACCCTCCACCTCACAGCACCCCATGTACCCTGGTAAACGTCCCACTGCATAACCAGGCTGACTCCCCATGTGCCCCCACAGCACCCCAAATCTTTCTATGATCCCGCACCTCATGACCAGACTGACCCATGACGGGCTCCTCTAGGGAGCCCCAAATCCCCCATAACCTGCCTGACCCCCACAGCCCCAGGACACCCATAGCTCCCCGCACTCCATAACCTGCCTGACCCCTAAGGCCTTCCATCCCGCCCCCCCGCAAACCTCCCTCACCCCATAACCGGCCTGACACCCGAGGGACCCCCAAACTCCCCCGTGGCCCCCCCCGCTCACCGGGGCCGCCGCTTCCCTCCGCTCTGCCTCCACCTGCACCGCCGGCCCCGCCCCCTCTGACGTCACCGCGCGTGCCCCACCCCCG
>VZRZ01007310.1:110781-125806 GCA_013398175.1 Climacteris rufus
CTGTCCCCCCCCCCCCCCCCCCCCCGAAGCAGTGGAGGGAGGGGAGGAGCCATGGTTTGTGGGCTGTAGAGATGCCTGTGAAACACTAGTATCAGTCCTGCCACTATTTGGGAAGGGGAAAAAGACCCCCTGTCACCCATCCCCTCCCCGTCCACTGGGGAAGGGTTGGAGGGGGAACCACACACACAGGAGGTGGAAGCCTCACATAAAGGAATGAATTCAGAGATACAAAAAATAAAGAGAGATTTATTAGCGTTGAGTAAAGTGCAACCTCAGCATGGTTTGAGGCTCAACAGCCATGTGAATGGCACGAGAGAAGCTCAGAGAGGGGGAACGGCTGAGCAGGGCTGTGCCAATGGGATACTGGGACTGTACAAAGGCCTTAAAAACAAAAACTACATCAGATAAATTATTTACAGTTCAATTCAATTACAGGAGGCCAAAGGCTCATGAGTTACTGCAGGCTGAGAAAACAAGAAGAGGGCCTGGGATGGGACACGGGCCTTGAGCTGGTGTGTCAACAGTCTGGAGGTTCAGGGCAGCAGCTGGGGACAGCTGGGACCACCCCTTGGCATCAGGCTCTGATTTGGAGGAGGGAGGTATGATGAGGTGAAGCCTTGGGGCTCCTGCTCCTGCCTGGCTAGAACAGGAATTCCTCATGATTTCAAATGGTGAAAGGCAGGGATGATTCAAGAAGCAGGATCAGGTCCTGTTCTTGGATGCTTCTGCTAAAATGCGGCAGATTTTTCTACACCTGATGTCAACAGTCCCACAGACCTGCCAAGGTGCTGTTGGACACACCACTGCCACTGGCCACTGGTGACCTTTCTTAGAACTATGGGCTGTCAAGGGGATGTCCTTAGTGGCAGAGAGACTCTGCCAAATCTGTGGCCAGGAGGGATTCCAACTGCTGGAGACCCCAGCGCCAGCAACTCTCCATGCCACTGCCTCAGTAACTCCAGAGGGGATCTGCTCCATTTACAAATATGAAAATTTCTCTTGCCAGTGCCTTAAAGTCTCCAGGGAGACTGGAGCTGAACAATGTTCTTTCTACTTACAAACATCCAGGGCAAAGACTCCAGAGCTGAAACAGCTTGCAGCCTCACTGTGGGTGTGTGAGCTGGTGGGGTCCGGCCCCTCTCCCAGCCCAGAGCCTTTTCTGATGAGATCAGGAAGGAATTCCTGCCTCTGAGGGTGGCACAGGTTGCCTAGAGAACCGTGGCTGCTCTGTCCCTGGAAGTGTCCAAGGCCAGGTTGGACGGGGCTTGGAGCAACCTGGGATAGTGGAACCTGGCAAGGGGATGGAACTGGATGGTCTTTAAGATTCCTTCCAACCCAAACCATTCCATGGTTCTATGAAACACTCATCAAGGCACTAAAAGCTGCCCAGAGCAGCACCTGCAGAGCACACATCTCAGTCTGGCAGCTTGGCCCACCCCCAGCTTCTGCTGGAAGAACTTTTGGGGTCTGAATCAGGAACTGTGCTCTGGCCTGGAGACAGGCTGGAGCCACATGGCTTTGATCCACTCTCCCCTCTGGCCAGTGGGAATATGGATCAAGATTGCAGCTCAAGTCTGTTTCTGGTTCCTTCAATGACCTTTGCACCACTGTAGGTGGGGGTCAGGAGGCTGGGGCGGGTGGAGATGTTCCCCTTTGGCTCATTGGGAAAACCACTGGAACCACTGGTGTGAACAGTGCTGCTCTGGAAAGCACAGCCCCTGACGGAGAGGGAAGAGGCTGCACTGTCCTGGGACACAGCCACAAAAGTGCTGCAGAGCCCTCCTGGACACCTCGGATCTGGCAGGACAAGGCTATCACCGCTCAGTCTTGATGTGGTCTCCAATCATCCAACAGTGATATGTGGCCAGGAAGATATCATTGTCTTGGGGGCAGTCATAGTGGCAGGAGCACATCTTGATGAACATCATCTTCCTCTGGAAGAAGTCCCCCTCGGGGCAATGGAAATCCATGTCCATGGTGCTGGTCAGGAACGGGGTGCAGCAGAGCCCATCTGAGCAGCTGCTGCAGAACCGGGGCCAGTAGGAGCGGGTGCTCATGCACCCCGAAAACTCAAAGTGGAGGTTCTGGTGTAGCTTTGGGGTCTGCACACGCTTCTTTCCCATCTAGGGAGAGAGCGGATGGATTAACACAGACACAACACAAAAGGTGCACCGAGGCCTGTGCTCTGACCCCATCACTGGGCAGTGGGACACAAAGGAAGTGGAAGCACAGAGCAAACCCTGTGAGCCAGGATCATTCTCAAGGCTGTCCCTGGCATTTGGTGTGCTTTGTCCCCTCTTCCCCAGCCCTGTACCTTGGTTTTCTCCATGTGGAAGTCACAGGACCGGACCATGCAGAGGTCTCCTTCTCCAGGTGGCACTGGGGGTTATTGTTGGTCACACGGGCGGAGATGCCCATTCCGCAGCTCCGGGAGCATGTGCTCCACTCTGTGTTCTGCACCAGGCAGTTCTCCTGCAGGTTGTTCAGCTCTGGCTTGTGAGCTGGATCCTCCCTGAAAACTGAGACATGAGGAAGAGACACAAGGCAGCCCTTGGTCTCTGGGCTTGAGATCAAGTCTGGCAGCTTCACGCCTGCTCTCAACTCGATCTAAAGCTTCAGCAACAGCATCGAAGGTCTGTCCCATCCTGTGAGCTGCTTGGCCTCTCAACAGGAGGAGGATGCAGGTCAGCAGGGGCTATTTCCTACACAGCCCAGCTCCAGCCAGGTCTGTTGTGACACTTCAGGACACAAGTCTTCCCACAGCACTAGTGAGGTCTCACCTTGTATTGTGTCTGGCTGAGCTGGAGTTGATGTTCTCAGAGCAGCCCTCCTGGTGCTGTGCTCTGCAGTGGGAGCTGGAAAGGTGTTGATAACACACCAGTGTTTTTGGCTGCTGCTGGGCAGGGCTGGCACAGCATCAGTCCTGTCTCTCCAACATTTGCCCTGATCAGGGGGCTGGGAGTGGGCAAGATCTTGGGAGTGAACACAGCCAGGATAGCTGACCCAAATTAACCAAATTGATATTACAGACCACATGATGTCAGCTCAGATATAAAAGCTGAGGAAAGGAGGAGCATTCGTTATTTATAGTGTTTGCCTTCTGGAGCAACCGCTCCCTGTGCTGAAGCCCTGCTTCATGGGAAGTGGCTAGATACCACTTGATGATGGGAAGTAAAGAATAAACCTATTTTTTTTCTCTTTGCTTGTGCACGTGCAAACTTTTGCTTTTGCTTTAGTAAACTGCCTTATCTCAACCCACAAGTCACTTTCCATCTTATTTTCTCTCCCCTGTCCAATTGGGAAATGGAGTGATAGAGCAGCTGAGTGGGCTGAACCTGGTGTCCAGCTCTGGAGCCCAACACTTGGTACCCTCCACCCATGATGATGCACAAAGCCACCACCAGCTCCAAACCAGTCAGTGCCCCAATCCAGTCCTCTTCCCCAGCAAGCGGCTCCTGGCCTCATCCCACTACCCCACAGACCCGCGATGGCCGTTCCAAAGCGATTCTCCTCACTGCCCTCTTCACATACCCACTCCTCACTGCACTTGTTGTGGAACTTCACCCTCCAAGGTTTGGGGCATTCTGCGGATGGCAGGCGCAGGTCATGGGAGCAGAGCGGGATGCAGCCGATGGCTCCGTCCATGCAGATGCATTGCAGCTTGCACATGGGCTGGAAGCTCTCCCCATTGAGGCAGATCTTGCCTAGCAGGTCACATGTTGCGCCCTTGTGAGCTGGGGGAGGAAGAGGAGGAGAAGGAGGAGTGAGCAAAAGGCAGAAGATCTGCCTCAGGGACATGGAGCTCCTGAGGAGGGACACAGCCCACCCTCCCCTCCTCTGGCATCCCAGTGCTGGATGTTTCATATTTGCCTCCCTGGACCCAAGGCTGTTCCTGACACTGATTTTTAGAAGTGCTGGTCCTCCCAAAGTTCTCTAGAAAAATTTCTTCTCCACTTGAATGAGCTACTAAGTGTGATTCTGTCTTTGGAGCCTGTAAAGAGCCTGTTTCCCTATCAGAGCTCTTCTCGGCTGGCTCGGAGTGCCCGGTCAGTGGTGCTGCACAAGACACGTTCCTGACATGGCTTTGCTCCTCAATACTTCTGGGAGACCAAAAGGCAACATACTCCTAAGAACAGCTGCTTCCCCCATGGCAAATGGTACCTACAAAGGAATATAGCACTGCATTGGTGACCTTTTTGGCCCCTCTGTGATACACAAATCTCTTCTTCCTTCCAGCCCCAATTTTTTTCTAGTTCCCTCCCTTCTGATCTCTGGATCTCTCATCTTCAGCCCTCATACCAGTCTTTCCCTCCTTCCCAATAAAACTTAAATGAGCAAAAAAAGGAAACTCAGCCATATCTGACACAGAGCAGCAACCTTCACTCTAAAGGCGTTACAATGCTCCCGAGTTCTTACACCTGCATTAGCCAGAACTTTCCCAGTGGAAGTTTTCCAGCAGAAATCTCTTGCCTGATTAAGATCAGGAATGTTTTCAAGAAGAACCAACTGAACCATTTCAATTTGATATGAAAGGTTTCCTTTATGCTCAACCAAAATACTCATGGGACAGTATCCATAGGGGCGAGAGTTTTGCTCTGGTAATTATTTTAGATACTATAAAGATCAAGAGGAAATATTTTGATAAAATGGAAGTGGCAAGTTTTGACACAGCCAAATGAGTATTCTAAATAAGTCATGGAAAGTTTTGAGATTTTTTTTCCTAATAGCTATATATATTTTTCATGTATTTTTTTCTCTCAGCCTGAAATTAAAAGTTGAAATCTCAGAGCTGTTCACAGTACACAAATCCTGGTTTTGGACAGTTCTCAGCAGCTGCTGCTTTCTGCAATCCTGAGCCTTAAAAAAAAACCTTTAAAAACATCCATGCAAACCTTTATTGGGAAGTTACCAAAACAAAGGATTCTTGACTGCTTCTGGAGGCTTCCCAGGAAACCGCATCTATTTTCCTCTTAGTCCTGCTCACCCGGGGGACGCTGTTTCAGACAGAAAGTGTATGGACCAAACAAGGAGTTAGAATCTCTTTCCATCCCATCGCCATCCCTTAAGGGGACACAAATAATTCTGTTCCAATCCAGAGCTGAATCTCAACTTGCAACTCTTTTCAATGTCACTGGGATAAAAATACTCCTGTGGTCCTACTTAGAAGTTTCAAAATGCTCACTTTTTCCATCAAAGTGGAAGTCATCCATCCACCCTCCCTCTACACAACCATTCATACTTATTTGTAAACCCTCTTTCCCTGTTTTTCAGCCTGAGCGCTCTCCTGTCCCATTGAGCAGATTGTACTGTTCCCTCCCCACCCAAGAAATGGCAGCCCACTCCAGGGGTTGACTGTGTTTTCCAAACTCAATTGCTCTGTTGTACTGTTCATTACCCACCATGACCTCCCTTTCCCACTGACCTGATCCAATTAAGGCTGAGAAATACAGTGCCTGTGGAGTGATGTGGTTCCTTATTTCCCAGTTCTGCCTGGCACCACCCACACCCAACCATCAAGTCCTGCCAAGGAGACTTTTGCCCTTTTCCTCAGGGAATATGGCAGAGCTCAATGAGCTGCTCGACAAAGCTCTGCCAGCTCCCTCCCATCACCTGTTGGACCCCTACTCTAAAGTTACTGCAGGATCCTCTCACCTTTCTGAAACTCCGAGGTCTCTGCAGGAAGGAAAGGATTCCCCTGAAACAGGTGGAATACGATAACTTTAAACAAATATACAATAAGTTTCACTCTGATGGTTCCCTTCCTATCTCTCCCAATACAGCCCTCGGGCTGGTCCCAACCAAGACACTTTTCCCATGATACCTGAGCACCTCCGGTCCTTTCTGCTCCCAGCACATCTGTTTACAAGGATAAATTTAAGTCAAACCACTGATCTTTCCTTTCCTCTGATTCACCCCTCCAGCTTCCTTCACTGATTCCAAAATCCCTCATCTTCCAACAGATCCATGTGAACATCATAAAAATGTCACCCAAAAATGTTATGGCCCAAATCCTCAGCCCATTTTAAGGGAGATATCCTAGCCTGTGTTCACTGGAATTTTTGTAGTGAGAAGCTTCATTTCTCATTTAAAAGCAGGAAGGACAGTTGTGTCTGCAAGTCTGATTTCCTACACAGCAGGATCTGGGACTCTCACTCCAAAATGTTTGCATCAAACCTGAATGTCATGGTGAATACAAAGCACCTTTATTAGAAGAATGTCAAGGCTTCATGGGGAGTCTTCAAGATGGCGACTCTCCTACTCCTGAGGAAATTGTTCCTGTGATTTTGCTACCTTTTCTCCACAAAGTCACACCTTATTCCCATTTGGAATGAGGCAGCCTGCAGCTCACACCTGCTGGATGTTATTACACCTATGTTCACCTTATTAAGTTTCAATCCTCAGCTCTCAGGTGTCTCAATGCCTGCAGAAAGTACCAGGAGTTCACACGGCTCCTAAAAATCCCCAGAACTGGGAGATGAAAATGAAACAACTTGTAAAAAGTTTTTGAAGGGGCAAACATCTAAAAGTTAGACTCATTTAGATAAGGACCTGGTGTGACAGAGAGCAGGGTTAGATGGGAGGAAGGAATTGTTCCCTGCGAGGGTGGTGAGGCCCTGGCACAGGTTGCCCAGAGAAGCTGTGGCTGCCCCTGGATCCCTGGGACTGTCCAAGTCCAGCTTGGATGGGGCTTGGGAAAACCTGGTCTAGTGGAAGGTGTCCCTGCCCATGACAGTGAGTGGAACAAGATGAGCTTTCAGGTCCCTTCCAACGCAAGCCATTCCGTGATTCTCTGATTCTGTCTCGGGCTGGTGCTGGATCATTTCCAGAAACGTCCAGTGCTGTGGACAAATATTTTCCTAAGTGCTCACACCAACCTGCCAGCTCTCAGATCTTCCTTATTATTTTGAAAAGCTTGAACTAAAAAAAAAAGTCAGCTCCTGGGAGAGATAGGGCAGAGGAGTCTTGTTTTTAAACAAAGACCAGGAGGCTGAGGAAATACTTTATTTTCCTCTAGGCCAAAATAATTTCATAATTTCTTCTTGCTTTAGAAGGAGCTAGTAAATTAAAAAAAAAATAAATCAAAAACACTTTTCTGTCTGAAAAGAGGCATCAGGAGAGAAAACAGTCTCTGCATTTGTGTTTACTTGGCTCAGGAATTCTCATCTTCCATACAGTCACAATGTGGTGAAGGAGCTATTCAGCTCTTCCCACCCACATGCTCCAGCCAGAAGTACACTTTGCCTCTTGAATGGGAGCATCCAAGTGCAGAACACCCATACCTGGCACAAGGCAGAAGGATTTGGGGTGGGAGAAGTACTTTCAGTAAGAGCACAGTGCTGATATTTACCTGATATTTACACAGTGCTGATAGAAACAGGGATAGAGGATATCCCCTGAGGATGTCACAGGACACAGGAGAGTCTCACAGCCCCACTCGTGCCTTTGGAGCTGCGTGAAGCCAGCTGTGTGTATGCCAGGGAGCCTGCTGCCTCAGGACTGGCACTGATCTCCCAGCATGACACTGGATGAAGCTCCAAGGAAATTCTGATGGATGTTCTGGGAGTGACCACAAGCACAGAACATGCAGCTCTCACCTAAGCAGATCCCGTTGCTTCTGTGGATTTTGGAGAAGTCACGGTAGAGTCCCTTGTGATGGTCTGTGAGGGCCTGTGCAGGGAGCAGAGCTCTCCCAGCTGTTGGACACATACCTTGCAGCAGCCACAGGCATCCCACAGGGTGGCTGGTACCCACAGGGCACTGCAGAGGCTGGGAGGGACACTGGCATGGGAACATGTAGGCCTGTGATTCTTCCTGGAAGGCAAAAAGCCATGGAGAGAATGAGTCTCCCACAAGGCAGCTGGGCAGGAAGAGTAAAAACATGGCTCTGCTGCAAGCACAGACACCCCAGAGAGAGGGAGGGACAGCCCTGCTGCAGAAGGGTGTGTGCAGCTCCCAAAGACTTGCAGAACTCATGTTTTCCTCATCCCTATTTCTTCTGGAGTACAAGAGGAAAAAAGAAAAGAGATGCCTCTGTGTAGCACAGCCAAAACAAACAGGACAAGCAGCAGCTCAGAGTACCCTCTGCTGCTCACTCCCCACTTCCCTGGAAGCAATAGAGTAACAATTATTAACAACAAGAAATTCCAACTTTTAAATAGGACAAACATCAAAGCCTTTGTAGCAGTGTCAGACCCAGTGGAAGCTGGAAAAGCGATGTGCACAGCGACAGAACTTGCCCAAAGCCGGGCAGTGGGACTGTGGGGATGCAGAAAACTGACCTGAAAGCTCTCGTGTCCCAGTTTGTCCCCTGGATCTCACACTTTCTTCGCTATTACATGTGCCCTCTTCTTTCCCTTTTCCAAGTTATTTGTAACTCCTGCTGTTCTCCCACGCCTGGGAGAGGAGGCAATGGGCTGGAATGGGTTTTGGCTCATGCACACCCAACCTTCCTTGGAACCCTGTGACACCACAACTGCCCACCTTTGGCAGTCTTTCTCTGGACAGCATTTGAAATCCACCCTTGACTTTATGCCACTTCAGACATTAACAGAGACCAGGCTATGGTTGAAGGGGGGTTATCTGCTGATGTGTACAACATCCCAGTCACTGAGTGTGTGCCATTTTTGTCCTGCATCAGCTTGGAGCAGGAGCACCAGCTCAGCTCTGGCTGTGCCCAGATTTAGGCAAGATGTAACATCCTGACTGTGAACATTGCAGAGCATGTGGTCTCTGGAGATCCTCTGAAACCTTCTCAGAAACATCAGTACCAACTCCAGCCTGGTTTTCTGTTCAGATCCTGCCCATCCAAATTCCCCCTTGCCCCATTCCATGGACCACTCCACCACTCTGGACATGGCTTAGCTCTCACCGAGGGCTGACACAACCCTTGCACATGGATGATGCCACCATAACCCTCTGGGATCCAATGGGGCAGACCACTCACAGCTCTGCTGTCACCCTGGGAGAGGAGCAGCCGAGCTGGGAAGAGCCTTGAGGGTAGTCAGGGAGGGGGAAACACAGCTGAAACAGGTCAAAAAACATATCTTGTTATGGCTCTGCACTTGTCACATTCCGTCCAGCCCTCACTTGTGAAACAACTTCCTTGGACATTGTATCTGTCATCAATAACAGTAGGAAAACTTTTCCAGCTGTTTTGACTATTGCTTTGACTTTAGCTCACATGGGGTCAGAAGGTGCCAACTGCTTTGTACAGCTGTGACACCAACACAGCACATAGTGGACTGGGATCCAAAGCATTCCCAACACAAGATCACTATTAGGATGTGATCTGTTCACTTAAGAAAAAATAATGGCAACAAGCACTTTCCAATGCAGTATCAGCCACAGGCCATAGAAACACTCTCAAAATAGCTCTTGCACTGAAATCCAAACCAAAACAACTTCTTTTGGGATAGAAGAATGCAACAGAATTACACCCAACTGAGTTGTCCCATCCCTGGAAGCATCCAAAGCCAGGTTGGATGGGGCTTGGAGCAACCTCGGATAGTGGAAGGTGTCCCTGCCCACGGCAAGGGGATGGAAATGGATGGTCTTTAAGATCCCTTCCAACCCAAACCATTCCATGATTCTACAATTCTGTGTGTTTTCTTTCCCACCCTCATTAATCATTGCTGGCACTGGTTATTTCCTTAATAACTCACCCACACAAACCAGCCCACCCGGTTTCACCTTTTGTTCATAGCAGCTTCACTTCCTCGTTGTATCACAGCTCTTTTCAGCAGGAGAACATCTGGATTCAGATCTCTGGCATATCAGAGACTGGCTGGGTGACCCTGAACCCACCTCTGCTGTGTCTCAGCTCCTCCAACCGCCACCTCAAAAGCCCAATTCATCATGATTTTCAGGGCCCTTTCTGATACTCCCAGATGCTTCCACCAGCTGGCTCAGATGTGTCTCTCTCCATTGCCCAGGAGGTACTGGGGCTCCTGTTTGCCGGTTTTATTGCTGAGTAAAGTCAGCTTGAGCTATTTATAACTCCTGCTGCTCTCACAGGCCTGGGAGAGGAGGGAATGAGCTGTAATGGGTTTTGGCTCACACACACCCAACAGTGAGCACTGAAAAACTGCCTGGCCAGGGAACCTCTTGAGTTGGAAACAGATGGGAGAAAGACAATGTAGAACCAACATCCCTGAGTCCTCCATTACTGAATTTTTTTTCAGAGAGACTGAATAGTGGATTACATTGGTTTTGCATGGAACACCCTCCACCCTGCATTCTTTCCAAGAGCTGCTTGTGGTTCTTCTGCGCAAAGAACTGCCCCAAAACTGCCCCACAGAACTCCCCAGACTGTTCCCAAGAACTGCCAGGATTGCAATTCAAGCCTTTGCTGCAGACCCAAACGTAACACAAAGTCCAATATTTCCACATAACCTGCCACTGGCCTGGGTCCAGAAGGATTCAACTCAGAGGAAACTTCATTTTCTTCCCTCTGCAGAAGGGGCTGCCCCAAAACTCATTTCTACCTTCACTGCGCATGCTCCTGACCCCACTACAGCCTTGACCTGGCTTCTGTTGAGGTTGGCAGAGCATTCCTGTGAACTCTGAGAGCAGCAGAACAGAGTCAGTGTCAGAGATCAAAGCTATGGATTTAAGAAGGTTCTAAAGCCTGGAATGTCAGCTCTCCCTGCTCTTGGCTTTAATGACAGCTCTTGCATCCATCACAAACACTGTGTGTGAAGCTGTGGGACTCCCAGGACCCTGAGTGATGGCCTAGCCACCCCAAGAGTGCCAACACTCAGACCAGAAGATTCCCCTACTCTGCTCCATCGTGTTCTCCACCTCTGACTCCCCAGAACCATCTGCTCAGCTGACAAGCTGGAACAAGCTCCCTCCTAAATGCCAGCACCAAACCCAGTTACCCTCAGGTAAGAAAAAGTGAGAATGTTCTTCCTGCTTCATATTCACATAAAATCTCTTCCCCTGCACCCTCAGGAGGGCACAAGTGCTGGGACCTGAGCTCCCGCTACTGCAGCAGGTCCGTGGCACCATCAGGATTTCTCATTCCTGACCAATGTCCACAGGAGCCCAGGGAACCAGCTAAGGGAACCAAACCAAGGAAGATGTTTTAAAATGTGTGTAGACTCATGACTGCACTCAGAGGGCTGGGAGAGGTGAGTTTTGAGCTGAGCTGGGTGTTTGCAAAGAGCTTTGGGGACCAGGGGTTAATGTTGCAATGTAGAGGTGATAAAATAAACACCCAGCTAGTTCTCTTTGCACTCCAAGACTAAGCAGCCATAACACAGCTATTCATCCTTCAAACACTGAACTACTGTGGATAATCCCTGCTCTCCCTCCATCAGAGGCTCTCAAGGCACCTTCCCAAGGCTGCTGCAGCACATCATACAACAGCCCCTTAGAAGAGACAAATGACCTCATTCACAAGCAGAGCATAGGGACAGGGAGACCTGCCCAGGCTGAGCCTAAACATAACTCCCAGTAATCCTGGAGCTACTCCCACCTCTGAACAACACAGGAGGCAGATTCAGGACTAACAGCTCTCATTTCCTGCCTCAATCCACAAAGCATCACAGAATCATTAAGGTTGGACTCTAAGATCATTGAGATCATAGGTTAGGGAAAATTACACATTTCAGAGTGGTAATCAAGAGTCACAGTGGTGGGATTGACTGTTACTGTTTCTATGACACTCATGGTGCTGCCAAAGCTGAGCCAGAGCAAGAACCAAGATTCCCACCCCAAATGACAGCAGTTTCCTTTAGATCACAGCCCGGGACATGTTCCTGACAGGAAAGGGGCTGGCACAAGCCAAGTGGTGCCAGGAGCAATCCAACAGACCTCACCAACCAGGAGTTCATTGCCTCTCTCAGCACAACAAGCCCTGCAAGGGACCCTGTGAACCCGATTTCAGTGATCCAAAAGGCACCTACAGCAATTTAATGACAGCAGTGATGTTCCTGATACTGAACAGCACACAAATGTCTTAAGAGGAATCAGCTGCTCTCTCAAGCACTTGTATTAACACGAAAACAGGCACAAGTCCTGCTCTGGAGAGGCTGCAGTCTAATTTTCCCCTCGGGGTCACTGGTTTTGGGAACACACGAGTGAATTCAGTGACAGCTGGGGAAGGATGGTAATAGTAAGGAATTGGGATACGAGACTATTCCTCTTTGCAATGACATAAACTCACTGACTTCCCCTCTTTCTGTTTCCTTCTACCCCTCTAAACCAGGGCTGATTTCTGCCTCCCAGGAGTGGGATGAAACAAAATCCATTCCCACGTGCCAGGACCTCTGAGATCCATGGATGACACACGTTACACGGGGCAGCTCCCAGCATGCTTTAGTTACACAGCACGTTTGCATCGTTCTGCTCCCAGCCCAGCTTCCCTCAGGAACTCAGGAGCAAGTGGCAGCAGGGAAGAGCCTCTCAGCCCAAAATCCTCGCATGCATCAAAGCAAGAAGCTGCAGTGCCCAGGCAGAGCTGCTGCAGGGCCGTACATACCCAGCCAGGGGTGAGAAGGAGCAGGAACAGGGTTACTGTCCCCAGGTTGCCAGACATCCCGAGTACTGCGAAGGGCAGGGATCCAGGCTGCCGGCTATTCGCTCCCTCTCCTTTGGAGTTTCCTGTCTCTTGGGAGCAAGTTGTACATCAGCTTCTCCTTAAATATGCTGTGGAAGGGTGCGGGAGATCACAGGTCATCACGCCAGATCAATTTGATCAAGTGAAGCCGTTTATTTGATTTTTCATTAGCTCCTTTATACTCTGTTACAGTTGTCATACTTTCCTTAGCAAACATGATTGGTTAACAGCAAAAATGTGCATATAAGCTGAGTTATAAATAATTATTACAAAACTCTATTCATGCAGAACAATGCTCAATATAATAATGCAATAATCATCATAATGGTCAGCACAATGCTATCTATGTCTTCTTCCTTCATCCTCTTTTCCAATCCATAGATCTTTTACCATGTATCATTGTTTCTTCTTTTCTCCTCTGTAGTTGTTTCACCATGTATCTTTGTTTTCTCCTTTCCCAGGCTCTTTTCCCAAACTCTTGCATCCCTGACTGTGTTTTTCTGTCTCTAAGCTTTTGGGGATTCAAAATAGTCTGGATTTGCTCAAATGGCCTCGCTCTTGTAAAAAATCACATTCTTCATACCCCCAAGAATTATTCCCCACAGAAGGGCAGGCCCTGTGCTGAGTGACAGGCTGGAACCGAGCCAAAAAGCGTGCAACAAAAAAAATGCCCAAACTCCAGGGAACACGGGGGGATTCCTGCGGCTCCAGCAGTTATGGGGCTGCCACTGCTGCCCGCAGCTCGGTTACTTTCCAAGTGGGTAAATCAAATCTCAGTAAAAGAGGGATTATTATTTTTTCATTTTTTCTCTCCCTACATCCCAGAGTATGAAGCCTGGCACAACTTTCCTTACACAGCCTCCCTTTCCCTACCTACAGCCATTCCTTTTTGGCTGCAAGAGCTGAGTCAATAAGCAGATCTTAGTGGTGTTCACAGTCTGAGCAGGAGGATGAGGAGTTCAGTGCTGTCAGGTACCACCTCTGGCTGTGCATCACCTGCCAGCTCTGGGGAATGAAAATTTCATGACTAGAACTCCTACACGAGGAGCTGTGTGTTTTACAAGGCAATGAAAAGCTTCAGAATAAAAGGTTTTTTGAAAAGGACAGCAATTCCCCAAAGTGCTTTGGGATGGATGCAGAATCTCAGACATGTTTAACTCAGGTCATGATCCTTTGCTGCTAAAATTCAACACCAAGCTTGTGCACAGCTAGCACAGCAGACCTTTAGACTATGAAAGAGTTGTTTTATGTGTTAAAGGGTCGTTTTATTTATTCCTCAAGAGGAAGTGGAACTCTGCCATGGAAGGAAGTAGGAGTGCAGCAGAGGACACTCTTAGTCCTCGCTGGCTGGGGTGGGACAGAGCCATTGGGTACTGGACAGGAGCCTCTATACATATGAAGGGACTCAAGAAAGATGGAGCCATTCCTTAGGGTCAGGAAGCTTTACCAGGGAGAAGTGATGCAAGGGCTGGTACCTCCTTTGGGCCAACACAAAGCTGGGCAGGAGCCCAGGCACTGTGTCATGCAGACCCCAGCACATCCCCATCTCAGAGTGCTGGGAAACAGGACAGAAGATGAAAAAACCACAAGGCGTGTGTAGTGGGTTGTTTAAATTCAGCCTCCGTCCTACATGCCTCCAAGGTAAGGCAGCTTAGCTGGGAATCAAGCCCTGCAATTCATCCTTTCATGTCCCTATGCAACACCAGATCAGCCTCCACACTCCCTGTGTGTCCACTACTGAAAACAGACAACTCCAACTCTTAACTAATTAGCACTTGTGTTGTGGTTTGACATTGGCCAGATGCCAGGCACCCACAAACAACTGCTCACTCACCCTCTCCTGCTCTGCAGCTGGACAGAGGAGAGAAAATTTAACAAAGGGTTCATGAGTTGAGATAAGGACCAGAAGAAAACACTCATCAATTAACATCAAGGGCAAAACAGGCTCAGCTTAAAGATATTAAGTGAATTTATTACTAACAACATCAGAGGAGGATAATGAGAAGTAAAATAAGTCCTTAAAAACACCTTTTTTCCCCCAGCTCCTCCCTCCTTCCCACCAATGGCACAGGGAGATGGGGTGGGGGGTTTTGGTCAGTTCATCACCCAGGATTTTCTTCCACTGCTCAGGGAGAGGAGTTGGTTCCCTGCATGCACCAGGGGGTCCCTCCCATGGGAGACAGCTCTCCATGAACTTCCCCAGTGTGAGTCCAATCTCACGAGCAGCAGTCCTTCCAAAACTGATGCAGCATGAATTCCTCCCACGGGCAAACAGCCCTCCCAAAGCTGCTGCTGTGGCGTGGGTCACTCTGCCACGGGGTGCAGCCTCCAAGGATGGGCTGTTCCAACCCAGGAGCAAGGCTTCTCTCTCCATGGGACTCCCACAGGATCACAGCCCCCTCTGGGCATCCCCCTGCTCTGGCGTGGGCACCTCCCCATGGGCTGCGGGTGGATCTCTGCATC
>VZRZ01007310.1:126598-142076 GCA_013398175.1 Climacteris rufus
CAGGCTGCAGGGACATCTCAGCTCCAGCGCCTGGAGCACCTCCTCCCTCTCCTTCTTCACTGACCTTGGTGTCTCCATTGTTGTTTTCTCTCCCGTATTCTCACCCCCTCCTCTTCTCTGTCTGGAATTAAAGCTGCACCCCAACTTTGTTTTGATTTCTTCCTAAATATGTTACCACAGAGGCGCTACCTCCGTCTCTAATTGTCCCAGCCTTGGCCAGCAGCACATCCATCCTCGGAGCCATCAGGGACTGGCTCTGCTGGATGTGGTGGAAGCTTCCAGCAGCTTCTCACAGAAGCCACCTCTGTGGCCCTCCCTGCTACCAAAAACCAGGCCCTGCAAAACCAACACCACTTGGAAAGCCACTTGGGATTTGGGGCTGGAGAGCAAAAAACCCCAGATGCAACTTTTTCTCCTCTTCTATGAGACAAGTGTTTTCACAATCTTTTCCATGACAGCCACCTCTGCTCATGGCACACCTGAGGATTATGTCTGCACACAAAAGATTTCATGTTCTGGACGTGGAGGGAATCCAGTGCCCTCAGGCAGCTCAGATCTTCAGGCAGTCTGGCTGGAGATACATTCCTTCTCCTTTTGGAGGACTTGGCACCCTGAACTATGTTGTCACCTAAAATTAGCTGCTCACATTTCCCAGGACATTCTCCTGCTGCTTCTAAATAAGACAGGGATAAAGTTCTGCACACCTCTGGTCTCATTTTCTCACATGGCAAAAATATAAACCCCAGCTGAATTCTGAGCCCTTCAGGGCATCTGAAGATGGCATATTTGTGACTTTTTGAAAGGACAGCATGTAATGTGTGGCTCAATCCTTTCCTCCTTCTCCAAGAATAAAACATCCCCCATCCTATCCAGTGATAGGACAAGGGGAAATGGCTTTAAGCTGTAAGAGGACAGGTTTAGATTAGATATCAGGAAGAAATCCTTCCCTGTGAGGGTGGTGAGGCCCTGGCACAGATTGCCTAGAGAAGCTGTGGCTGCCCCATCCCTGTTCAAGTCCAGATTGGATGGTGCTTAGAGCAGCCTGGTCTAGTGGAAATGTACCTGGCCATGGCAGGGTGTGAGACTGGATGAGCTTTAAGTTCCTTTCCAACCCAAACCATTCCATGATTCTCTGATTCTATAAGAAACAGCAGCTGCACCTTGAACTGTGATCTTCCCAATTCTCCTTTAACCTAAACCTGCTGCGTGACCTCAGACTGTTCAGCCAAAATCCCAATGCTCACTCACCTGTCAGGAGTTCTGTCAGAGTATTCAGCACTGAACCAGCATTATGATGGCTGATTAAGTTTTCAACCTACAACAAAATAAAGAATAATTTGATTACAAAACATCCTTTCCAAGCTGCTCATCATCATCCACCTGAATGCTTCCACCTATCCAGAGTAGTAAAACATACTGAGCTCACTTCTATTCATCCTTCAAGCCACCTCTTGGATTATAGGAGCAAGATGTGAAGAAGCATCAGCTGGAGAACCCTAGATTTTGGGAGCTCACTCCACCCATGATCCAAGATTTTCTTAGGGCACTGAGACAACCAAAACTACCCCTCATGCTAGAGCTGAACTCTTTACCTCACTGGACACATCAAGAGGCAAAAGAAGAATATGAAGGTTTAGTGACTCAGAATGATCAAAGGCATGAAACGCCCAAGTTAGCACCAATTTTTATCTCTTCTTTTTGCATGACCTGCCTTGAATGAAGGGATAAAGACATCAACCCTGTTTAAAATTTCCCCCAAGAAAAGAATAGTGAGTGTTTAATTCACCTTGGTATGCTCTTCTGGGTTCACTCACTGTTCCCATCTGGCAGCTTCCCTGGATTTATAGTAATTAAAAAAGAAGATAATTAGATAATTGCTAAAAATCATGTCAGATCAAAGAATAAAATTAAGTCAAGCACACACACAATTTTTTGGCTCAGTGGGATCTCTTTCTATGACACTCTGCCTGCAGAAGCCAAAATAAAAAGCTGGTACAAGCAGCATGGTACAGGGAATCATGCTCACCCAGCCCTCGGTGATTTCAGAGTTGTCCCCTGTCCTAAAGCTGCTTGGTCATCCCCAGGACATGCTGGTGGCCTCTGGGTCCTTGCAGCAGGTTTCTACTCTCACAGCTGGTCAGTCCTGGCAAAAGTCACCTCTGGAGTGGATGACAGGCCCTCACTCCCATTTGGGACTCTTTCAACTTGATGATATCAAACTCTTTTAACCTGATGACAACCAAACATAAACCTGGCCCAAGAGAGATGGTGAGGTCCACCTCGATGGTTGGAAACACAGGGGTTCTGTCCCCTTGGCCATTACCCAGCCACTGCTTGATGCATCCTGCTCCCACACTCAGGCAGTCCCAAGTGCCAGATCCAGGGCCATGGTGGAGTCCTTTCCCTGTCTTTTGTTCCAGCTTGACAATACAATATAATTCTGAAGTTAGGCTGGCCCTTTCTTTTCTCCCCTGCTGGTAGAAGGCTGCAGAACTCAACTACAGCTGATGGTTTCTCCATCTGTGATTTACTACTCATAACAGAAGAAAACCCACTGACATCTCTCAAGGCTCTACATTTGCTGCCAGGCTGAGAAGGAATTCTGCCAGTCCTTGTGCCTTGGGGCAGGACAGACAAACAGTCCTGGATGAGTTTGTGCTCAATGTGGTTCCCAGAGATTTAACAGCTGAGAAGGGCTCTTTCAACAGCTGAGAAGGGCTCTTTCAAGCCTGAGTTTGAGTTCAAGTTCAGTCCTAATTCAGTATGTCTAGAGGGACATTTAGGGTCAGATTCATGCTGTCTAATCCATAGACAATTGATTAAGGCATCTTCATTAGTAGCTTAATCTCTCTAGGCTCCCTGTAATAAGTGAAGGAATGCTGAAGCACCTGAACAGCCTGCTGAGGTGTAGTGGTTTAGCTCTGGCTGACTGCCAAAGCTTCCACTAGAGCTGCTTTTCCCCCCCTTAGAGAGCTGGACAGGGGAAGGAATCTATTGCTGAGATAAGAACCCTAGCTAGAGAGAGAGAGTGTTATGGCTAAGACAAGGTCAGTGCTTATAAGTGATAAAGTGAATTTATTACAGAGTTACAGGAGCAAGCAAAAAAATAACATCTTTTAAACACTCTTTCTCTGTCGTTCTCCCTCCCCCCCGCCTTCAACAGCCTTGTTATCGTTTGAGATAACAGCTGGAGGGGGACCCCTCCTTTGTTGAGTCTGGAAAGAAAATTCTCAGAAGAAAGTGAAAACAAAACCTTGTTTATTCATGCACAATATGCAACCAAACACAGCAAAGATAAAAAAAGAAATTAGGATAATAAATCAGATAATAAATCCCCAAAAAGGGAAAACCTCAGTAGAAAAGTCCCAGAGAGAGTCCCTTCCGTCTGGTAGCTTTCTGAGGGCCCCAGCCCGGGCCTCACCAGGCCTCCCTAGGCCTGGGGGGGAACGAATGTCATTCTGATGTTGATCCCCTCCTCAGTTCCAGGTGATGGCACAGGTCCAAAAAAACGAAGAAAAAGAAAAAGAAAAAAAACCAAAAAGCACACCAAAAAAAAAGCCTGTCCGAAAAGGCAAGGGGAAGGAAAAAAAACTAAGAAAAAACCCCCTCTCCTTCTCTCCACCAGGCTCCCTTTGCACACACCGCAGCAGGGAAGAAGAAGGAATCCCGGGGGAGTCACCTTGGTTATGTGCAGTCTGTTGGGAGGAAATCCATTGTCCTCCGGGTGGGAACATAGTCCCATACTGCAAACAGTCCGCTGATGATAAGAATACATGACAGTGGCGATATGATACTGTCACCCCAGGACAAGCCTCACAGCCCTCCCTTCTCCCAGAAGGTAAGGGGAACCCAGGGAGGGGTTTTTTTCTTAATTAGTTCTTAGTCAGTCTTTCTCTCCTTTGGCACTGTGGCAAGGTTTGCAGAAGTTGGCAAGCAGCCTCCCCGGACCTGCCACCACTGTTTTTTTCTCACATGTCAGGCTGATCCAAACTTAGGGTGGGGGTGACACACAGCTTCTTTACCTCACTGACTCTTGCAGTCCAAGTCTCCAGGAGCAGAAGCATCGTTATCTGTTGCCCATTTTTACTGTTAAAAATAGCTAGCTCTGTGCTAGATAGTTTTCAAGGACTAGAATTCTGTAAACATAGCTATGTTATTGTAGAATTATCTTGTTATTGCATTCCTTTCTCATGGACACAGATCCTTTGATGGACATTTCTTTTGACCACTGTAGTTAAAGACGGAAGTGTTAATTTTCTCCAATGAACAGTGATTTCTAAAAGTGTATATAAGAATTAAAAGAAGGTGGGTTCCCCCCCTTCCTCCCTTTGCTCTGAACATGAACAGCTGGCTCCGTCTCCTTTCTTCAGCATCTCCTTATTCCCGCGGTGATAAGCGTAGTAATAGTTATCTGTGTCCATTCCTCCGCAGACCAAAATCCCTTCTGTAGGAAATCGCTCCCTTCTGCTCGTAGTGGGCCGCGGAGACATCTTCAGTTTCGATGATTTAAGAGCCTCCTCCTCCTCTCTCCTTCTTCTTGGCTGGCCTCGTTGATGTTCATATCTGCTGTTTCAGTTGTTTGCTGTACTCCTTTCCTCTGCCTAACAACTACATATCTATTGATACATGATTCTAGCTACAATGGCGTGCGCATGTGTACTGCTGTGATTGCTCCTTAAATATGCTGTCACAGAGGCATTACCTTTCTTCCTAATAGGCCCAGCAGTGGTATAACAGCCCGTCCATCAGAAATAGGCCCTGGCTGACAACTGTGGAAGCTTCTAGCAGCTCTTTACAGGAGCCATCTTTTGGCTCCTACCACACCCAAAAAGCTAGACCCCCCTCAAACCAACACATGAGGTTCCTGGCTCTGTTGTCCAAATGCATCAGCTGTCGCACCACATTAGTGGCTGTAAATTGTCAAAAGAAACTGTAATAGAAATGCAGCACCAGAGTTCAGCAAAGGCTCAATGCTTCACTTTGTCTAACTTCAAGCCAGGTGCAAAGGCTTCCCTTCTGTATGGATGGCAAGGGCAGGAAAACCCCCCCTCTCCTCAGTCCAGCACAGGTGTGCAATGAAATGCTGACTACAGGGAAACACCCAGTGGCTCCTGCAGAGCTGGGATTGCCTCTGTCTGGCTTGCCACATACACAGCCCTGAGGCCACACTGCTGTGCCCACAGCATAACAGATGTCAGGCAGGGGACAAATTTTGTCACTGGCTGCAGAGTTGACTTGTGAAATCCACAGTTATATAAGTTCTGGGAAGAACACACCGCTGTATTTAAGGATTTATTGTGACATTGAAGTCTATCAAGGGATGTGACACTTGAGATGGGTGAGGTGGCTGCTGATGTCCTTGTAAATATAATAAATATGTGAAAACAATCTTGGCATCACGAGTTCAGAAAGCTGTTGCTCTGACAAAGCTAGCCAGTAAAAGCACATGTTCTCTTCTAGGAAAAATTAAATGCCACTCTGGAGCCTGAGTAATGCCAATCTGCCTGCTATCTTGTCAGGATGCAAAACTCAGGTCTGCAGTACCAGAGCTACAGCCCAGAGCACCCAAGGGAAAGACACCAATTCTCAGTTATCAAAGCATGGGATTCTTGTTTCAGAAGAGGCGAACAGTGAGAAACTCAGCACTTTCAAGACATCAGTGCAACAAGACAGTGGTATGACAGCAGATGATCCCCTGAGACCCTTAACAACTGCAAAATTTGGATTTTTAGATACAAATGTGAGTCACCATCATGGCCAGGAGCATTTGTGCCAAGGCATGGGCTTATACAGAACTGCAGGAGAATAGGCCCTGTGAGGAAACACCTGCACCCACCTGTGAAACAGATGCTTTCTCAGATTTTTCCACTTCTTAACTTGCTGCATGCTATATTATCCTGAAGGAAAACTGCAGGGAATGCAGGCATGTTTAAGGTGGACTTGGGCAGGCTCGTTTAAGGTGGCTGCCTATGCCCCAGGACTCCTCTGAAGAACAGCTATGGTGTTTGTGACCACTCTGTGTCTCAGGGGTTTGGTCTTCAACACCAGCACGGGAGAGGCACAGCAGAATGTGCTGGAGGTAACATGGCTTGGGAAAGAGAAGGGACCTAGGGAGGTCTCTCTAGTTATGGGCTGTGGAATAACATTACTGGTTCTGCCTTACAAATGCAGCATTTTCCCATCCCATTTTCAGGACACTGGGATCTGCCACCTCCTGAAGAAGCCGCTGCTCTACCACAAAGACCAGGAGCTTGTTTTAGTACCTGTGTCTATACAGCTCTAACCAAAAAGGTGCAAGGGGGAATTCTGCTTTAGATTCCGTCTTTTCAAGAACTTCTGGTATCACCCAAGCTCTTGGTGCTAAAATTCAGCTGCTCAGATATAGCAGCTCCTGGTCAGTGCAGCTACTGGTTTAGGTGTAATGTAAAAGCTGGTATTCTCCTGGCAGGATCTGGGCTTTCCCCAGGGCATGGGAGGGAGGGTGAAAGCCTTTCTCCTGCCTTTCCCTTGCAGAATGGAGAGGCAACCAGGAATTGTCCCTGCTATTCCAGTCCCAGATAAGTGAAATAGTCATAAAAGTGACTATGTATGAGAGATGAGTGGATTTGAGAGAGGGTCGGAGCTCTACGGTAGTTGTATCATCCTTCCACACCCTTTACAGGAAGACATTCACTCCATAAATACCCTGGATTGGTGACTGGGCCCAGAGTTCATGCTGAGTTTGATGGACTGTGCTCAGCAAACAGGGTGTGTGGGGATGTGCACATGTGATTCCTCTGACTTCTCAGAGGGAAGCTGCTCTGGCTTCTCCTGAATCAGGGAGCTCTGTGGCTCTCCTGGAACTAAACATTTCAGAACAGCGCTGATGTGTTTCAGGAGGGAAAGAAGGCAAAACTATCCATTACCAAGGAATCTGGAGTTTCTTCATGAGCACTGCAGGAACCTGAGGTCTGGAGAGAGCTAAAAAACATGGATCAGAGGTACGACCCAGGAGTGCCACACCAGTTTACACTAGTTGAACATCTGACCTTGATTCCCTTTTGGCACTCAGGGTGATTTCGGAAATAATTCTTAACATCTATCTGCACTGCAGACTCCCAGCTACCTCCAGTTCAGCACTGGATCTCTATTCCTTCTGGCAGCTGGGCTTGTTTTGATCAAGGTTCTGCTCTGCCTGAGGGTCCTGAGTCAGCAGAGGAGCTTCTGTCAGCATTCCCAGAGCTCAACCGTCTCATGTTAAGAGCATCCTGTTCCTCCAAGTTCCTGTTGGATATACCTGGAGCTGCTGTGCCTGTGGCAGGATGAATCCCCAGTTACACCACAACAGGAACTGTGTCTTTTCCATCCCCATGGCATTAATCCACCCACCCACCCCCTCCTGGGGCTCCTTCTTTGTTTACAAAATAAAGAACCCCAAACTCTTCCATTTCTGAGAATATCTGTTCAGCTGTGGGTCAGTTTTTAAGATTCCTCTGTTTTTCTTTCCAAATGTTTGTTTTGCTGGAGAAAAAGGGAGTGAACCTGTTCCACTCAAATGCGTGTAAATCAGGAGCAATTCCACTGGATCCAAAAGGCCAGGAGCAGGGAAGGCCTAGCATGAACAATTTATCCCATTTCCCTGAGCATATGAAACCCACATTGCTCCAAATTCCTTTACCCCCCCACTGCTTTTGTTCTTTTCCCACCCTTGCCCAGTCTCCGTGTTAGAAAGAATGTCATGACTGGGATGTCAGAGCAGTTATCACTGGATGTTTGGGTGTTTTAATACATCTGTGATGTTCTCTGGATGCTGAAGAACCGAGAATGTTTCAGGTGGCCACCTCTGCTCTTGTTCACACAGCTATATATCCCGCATTACCACACTTCTTTCACCAGACTGCTGCCGGATTCAAGCAGAGGAACCAGATCAGCATCCAGCCTGGAGCTACTAAAAACAAACTGATGGCGTTTCCAGTGACTGATGACAGACAAACAATAGAAGGGCCTTGGAACACATTTCTCTAAGTCACAGCAATTTTCACTTCAGCAACTGGGAATTTTTTTAGCCCAAAACAAGAGACAAAATTATTTACTGTGTTCATCGGACCCAGTTTATTTGTTTTTCTCTTTAAGATGACACAGCCGTACTGGGAACATGAACGGAAAGGTCCTGTTCACAACTTGGGCTTGACTTTGCCTGAACTAAAAGTCACTTGGGTTTAAGTTAACATGAGTCAGGCAAAAAGAGTGGTTCCCACAACCCCAGAGCAGAAATTTAAGGATTCAGAATGTCCTTTGATACAACTGTTGTTGCTCTTGGGGGTTCCGGAAGTGCAGGCAGAGTCAGAGGGGTTTTTCTAAACCAGAATTAAGTGTGGCTTTGAGATCCGCCTGATAACAGGAGAGTTTTTGCTGTTTTTTACGGTGAGGTGCCAACTGCATTTTACTTAGGTTTCAGTGGACCAGTTGTAACCCTGGTGGGAGTTTGGGCTCTGATGAGCACTGGTGGGAAAAAGTCTTGCAGGAAAGGCCTTGTGCTCCTCCCAAAGGATGGCTGAGCAACAGATTTCCATGCAGAATGTTCATCTTCGTACACTCATGCCCACACAGCTTCTCACAACAGAGAAGTGTCTGGCCAATGCTCTCAGGCACATGGTGGGATTTTTGCAGTTGTACTGTGCAGGGCCAGGAGTTGGATCTATCCAACTCAGCACATGCTATGATTCCATGAACTGCAAGATGCACTGCGAGATCACTTGCACACTTATCCTGGCTAACATAGGTTTGACACACAGTTAAGTATCCTGTTTATGTCCCTTCTGAAGTTAATTATAGATACTTGTGTTGATCCAAATTTATGGACAAAGTTATTTGATCCTTCAAATAGTTCCTAGATCCTGTTTATAAATTCTTGGATACTTTTGATCAGATGCTTCTGCATGAGCCAGGACATCTTTCATTTTTCTGGTAGTGCAAAGCAGCCATAAACCCTGTTTAGTCAGCCAATTAAAGTGAATTTACCGGTTCTTTGGACTCAAAGCTGCTCAGAGAGCCAGAGTGTATCAGTGAATACTTGTCTGCATGTGGTACATTTCAGATGGATCATTACAAAAATACATACTTTCCTCAGACAAAAGTTTGTGACATGTTATAGTATCTTCCATCCATGAACCCAGCTCATTTTATTGAAAACAGCTGGATTTGCACCACTTTCACAGAGATGATGGTCTGTGCTGGTCTTGTCCTGACAGTTACAGATGTTAAAGAGCGTCAGTAAAGGACTTTTTCATTTGCAGGTATAAATTAGATGTGGAAAACCCCCTGCATTTTAGACATACATTCAATCTCGTATATCAGAGTGTCTGGGCATGTTAAAATCTTTTTCATATGGCTTAGTGTTTCTTGGTGTCAGGGGTGGACAGTCCTGGAGCAGCTGTTGGGCTCATTAGCTCTCAGGCACGGATAATATTTGTGCTGGGAACAATATTTATAACCTTCCAAGGCAAACTAGAGCCAAGAGATTTCAAAACACGGTTTGTACTGGAGTGATAACTCTGCTCCCAGACTTCCCATTGCAAAGATTTCTAACCAGTCAGTGGGATTACCAAGACAGCATGGAATCCAGAGGAAAAAGTGTATTCTAGACTTTGTAGACCAATCCTGCTTTTGGTAAGGGTAATGAAAGAATTAATTCCTCGAATTGACACATCTGTGGTGTTTCTTGGCCAAGGCAAGTTAAGAAAGTTCCCATTCCTCTTTAATGAAGAGGAAGTTTGAGGGTATCCCACCCTCACAGTGGGATAGTGAGGATGTACTGTTTCTAGTGGAGTCTTTTATGGAAAAAGTTTAGGAAAGGTCCATGTGGGAGTTTGTAAAGGGTTTCAGTGCATCAGGATTTCATAGAATCATGGAATGTCCTAACTTGGAAGGGACACACAGGGATCATTGAGTCCAACCCCTGGCCCTGCACAGATACCCTAACAACCCCACCCTGTGCATCCCTGGGACTGTTGTCCAAACACCCCTGGAGCTCTGGCAGACTTGGGGCCGTGCCCATTCCCTGGGGAGCCTGGGCAGTGCCCAGCACCCTCTGGGGAAAGAACTTTTTCCTGATATCCAGCCTACTGGAACCACTAAAGTCATTCGGGTCTCATCAATACAAACTTACACTACAATACAGACAAGAGAAGCATGTCCTGCAGAACAACTTCCCTATATTTCCCTTGCCTTCTTTGAGATCTAGGGGTTTCAAATCTTATGGCCCAAAGAAGAAGTGGTTTCATATAAATAGATAAATATTTATTTGGAGATCTCCTGGCAAATTTTACAGTATCACAGGGTTTCTTAGAAGCATTTTAGTGCATGAGAGAACATATTTTCTTTCTCTGCAGAAAAGCTGAAGCTATTTGGCATTCCACTGCTCCAGGTGCAGTTCCTGCTGCACTAAAACCACAGCTCTGAATGATGGATTGCTGTGACCAGCACTACCTAAATAAAGGGAGCCACCAGGCTTTCCTAGAAATATGAAATGGTCACTTTCAGGAATGAGAAGACTCAGAAAATAAAATAACTATGCTACAGTGAATCAGGTACAGTCACTTCCATGACATAATTCCCACTGAATATTCCTAGCTTGATTTCCAGTCATATGAAATGATCTGGTCAGTTTTCCTTGGGCTCACGCATTTTCCTTTTGGTGCTTCTTCACATGTTAACTACACATGTGAGTTCCTAACTCAATTGTAACTTCTCAGGATTAGCAGGAATGGGATCAGATGGGAACAATCTGCTGCAACTTCATCAGGAGGCATGTGAGTTGCACCGAGTCTCAGACTAGAAGCCATGATAAATTATAAAATAGACAGATTATAAATTCCAACAAGGGATGCTGGAAAAGCCTCAAGAAGGAATAAAACAAGAAACAGAAGAGAAAAATCTGTTTTGAGAAAGAGTTGGATGCAATTTGTTGTTTCTGGAGCCCATTTGTGGGTCTGTATTTTTTCACACGATCACCTGACCAAGATTCATTCCCTCCTTCTAGATGCCCCATCCATAGGAAATTTCCACAGACATGTAAATTCACAGCTCCAAGAAAAATGCTTTGCTGTGTCCCTGAGATGCCCCTAAATCATAAAACAAGATTTCAGAGAATGGCTAGAAAATCTTGACACTTCTCAGGCTGGTCTGTAGTGTTCGAGTGCAACAGGAATGATACGGTTGCTTTGCTTAGTCCTGCTGAGAATTACATGCCAGGATTTTATAGGTTTAGGCTTTGCTTAGCAGGTTCATCCTTACTACGGGACAATCAATTGGCTGCTTTGGATATGGACAGATCTGAAAGACATTTCCATAATCACAGAGGGAGAAAACAACACCATGCCCTTAAGTCCAAGACTTTCACAGTTATTCCCACCTCCTGCCTCAACTTAATTTCTCAGAAAGGAAGGAAGTCAATGAATCCAAGGAAACAAGTAATTGTTTCCTTTCTGCATGCTATGAGACTCGACAGCAATGTGCAGAAAGGAGCAGGGAGAACCTGACACAACAAGGCTTGACCTGACTCCTCCTTCCACTCCTTTAACACTTAATTCCCTCTTCTCACACACTGAAGCCACACTCACTTCTTCAGTCCTGCTCTCCTTATCCCCAGCCACCTCACACAGCCATGAAACGAGTCACCTTGTTAACAGTGTCCTGCTTTCAGCTGGGATAGAGTTAATTTCTCCACTATACAGAACCAAAAACTGAATGCACAATGCACCAAAATGAGAGAAAATAATTTAATGTGAGAAAGGCCAAGCCTGGTCCAGTGTCACCTCGATCATACCCAGCTTCTTTATCTCTTTGCATCATTTCTCATTTTCACTGGTGCCAAAAAAAATAGTGGTCTTGTAACAAGCTGTGCTTTTGGCAGAAATTCTCAGCCCCTGCTCATCTTTGATGATGCAAATAATTCAACTAATATTGAACATGTACCTATTCTGAACACAGTTCCTTCCAGCTGCTCCTTGCAAAGTTTAAAAGCCTGGCCACAAATCCGCAGAGAAGCAGCTGTCTATCCCTGACCTCTCCACACACAGAAGGATCTACAGTGCAGAGGAGGAACTTGCTGGAGGCCACAGAGCCCAGCCACGGCTGAGTCAGGAGCACAGGCCAACTCTGCTGTCTCTGCCATGTTTCCATCAGCATGGACAGGACAGATATTCCAGGGATTTCAGAGAACAGAGCTCCCTCTCTGAGCTGCCGTGTGCTGCCATGTGTTTCCCTGCTGTCAGTGACTATCCATGGGATTCCCAACAGGGACCTACAGTCACTGACAACATCTGCTGCAGAGTTTCTCAGCGCCTGAGGATGGGCTGGTTTGAGTCTTTTGTTTATTTGGACAAGTCCATTGCTTGCCAGAAGAGCTCTCACCCCAAGGCCCCAAACCTCTCATGCTCTCCTGAGCCAGAGAGCAAGGCCCTTTCATCCCACACAGTCTGCTCTGTCTGCATGGCTCTGCAGGAGGCTGTTTCCTTCCCTTCTCCCTGGATCCAACTGCTAAAAGAAGTGCTGAGCTCAGACAAGAGATTTCACCCACCATTTGGGCTGGGGCACACCAGGACTGTTGTCCTGAGGCCTGGCAAACCCTGCATCCTGCTCCTGGCAGGAACCACCTGCCTGTGACACATCAGAGGGATGCCATGTTCCCTTCCACAGGTGAATCTTGCCAGACATGCAAGGCCCGATGTAGTGCATGGATAAAGGTTTCTTTTCCTTGCAGCAAATTGAGTTCCTGCTGTCTAGCTGTGTCCCAAAACTCCCAAATACTGGTTTCAGATAGAGCCAAGGTGACATGCTCAGAGTTGAATGAGCTCTTGAGAATCCACATGGACCAAAGAGAGTGAAGACCCAAATTCAAAGACATTGCAAGATGTTGAAAAAGCCGCAGATCAAGAATCTGCTTGAGAGGAGGATGTTCAATACAGATCACACAGGACCTGTTCTGTCCTGAACTGTGGGGACACTCTTGTCACTCAGAGGCACTTCTAGGTGGGATGGGGTAGTGTGCTGGGCTGCTAGCCCTGTTCAGAGTCTGTAACAAGATGCAGCTCTCCTTCCACATGTAAGAGTGAGGCTGAGGTATAAATCAAGGAGAGCAGACAACACTGCTTTTTCACTTTGCTCCAAAGCTTCTCTGGTGCTCTTAGGTCTTCACTTCATTGCTGCATTTATCAGCAAATTAATTAGTTAAATGGCAACATAGAAAATGTAGCTCTGTGAGAAAACTCAAATGGTCATTTCATGGGTCTCCAGGGAACTCAAAAACCTTGTTTCTCTCTCATCTGCTCAATAATTTAAAGGGGACCCATTCACCTCCACAACTAAACCCTTCTAATTCAGAGGTTTAGCTCCGAGAACAGCCTATTTTGGATAACTGGGGATGTCTTGAGGTGCTGAAGTTGAATTCCAAACATCTTCAACTCATTGAGCAAACACATGCAGTATTTATGCAGTAATTCATCGTTAGGGAGCAGTGCTTTTCCCACACTCCATATGAAGCCAGATGCAGTTACATGTGTTCCAGTATTATTTACAGTCATATTTACAGTTCTCAGCCTAGTCACATTGGATGGGACCTTAACTGCTATCAACAGTTCACTGGGGATTAAAAAACTGAGGGATGGACCCAAAATCTGACCCCTATGGATCACACACATGCTGGAGGCTTTGGTGCTGCCAGTTCACTCCCAGTGACTTTCCAGTCACTCTCAGTGACTCTGGCAGCAATGCTGCCAAGCTAGGGCAGGCTCAAGGGCTCTCAGGTTGACACAGCAGTTAAGAGTGAATCAAAGGTCAGCAGCAACATCAGGGGAAAGGAAGCCTTGTTATGGATTGAACTTGGTCCCAGGAGGGAGGTGCAGCTGCTCTCCCAGGCATTATGGAATTAACAAAAAGAGGGATCCAGCCTGATCATAAGAAAAGAATGTCTCTGATCTCCCCTTCCTGCACTGCTAGGACCCCACACAGAGAGGGAGGTTGAGCAAAGACAGAGCACAGCCTAGGCACCCCATTGAGGGAATTGGGGTGTCCAGACTGAAAGAGCAGCTCCAGGTTTATTCACATCCTTCAGGGATACCCTGACTCTACACTGGAAACCAGAGCACTTTCTGTTCCGTGTGGCCATTCAGAGTTCGTGCTCTGCTGTGGCTGTTGTTCTGTGTGATAAACACAAAGCCTACAGTAAGTGAAATTACATGTTGGGCTTGTTTTTAAAATCATTAATGTTTAGGGAAAACTAGGAACTTATACCAGTTTAGGCTAAATCTGAATAACAGAGAAAATAAATCAGAACAGGCTTTGTGCATATACTTTTCTATGAAGAAAGTTGTTTACAATACATATTACACTCCAGAATAAATCTGGGATAAAGAAAGTCAAACTTTTAATCTTCTCAGTCCTTCTTCCTGTGAAGAAAAAACCTTTTCAAGAGAGAACTAGCCACCATCTACTCACTCCATAAGCCTTGTTAACTTCTTGTGAGGATCAGTGCAGACGTCATGGAGGACAGAATTCTCCATATCCTGCACATTATGTGGCTGCATGGATGTTTCCTAACACTCCTTCCCTTGCTTTGCTAGGCAAAATAACACCTTTCTCCAAAGGCAGCAGAACAGCTTGCCTGTGTGCCTGTTCCAAATACTTTCGGGCAGGCACTGAGCACCAGCAACTCCAGCAAGAAGCACAAGATGGAATCATTAGTTTGCAGGAAGGGCTTAGCACTTTTAAAACTAGAAATTCTCTTCCCTGTGTCTGAATCCTTGTACTGCAGAGGATTTATGAGAACACCTTTATAATGACCCCAGCAGCCACCAAGACATTGTTACCTGTCGGACCATCAGTCAGATACATCCCATATTCCAATCTGGATGATGATTGGTTCCTTTCCTACATTAGCACACAGATGTGCCACTTAAAGAATGAAAAGTCGCACACTAAATTTTGAATTTACAGGACTTAGAAAGTCTCACTCCTAGCACTTTCCAATCTCTACATCACCTTTTTTTTCCCTGCAAACCCAGAGTCAGCCTAGGAGCTTGCTGGGCATGGCAGAGCTTTCATACCCGACGAACACCAGCACTTTCTACCCAGTGACCAAACACCAAAGACATATACTGTTTCCTTGGATACAAACACCCAACCACACACATGTACCTTGCAGCCGAGGCTCACTGAGGTCCTCGTGACTCAGAGGAGCAACAAGGGAGCTCCTTTTGGTCTGGCTCAGCCCATAATCACACAAGCTCCTGTATTTCCACTCATTGTCACCTTTTCACTGTCTTCACAACTTGCTTCTGCAGCTGAAATATAGATTAGAGAACTGACCTGAAATAAAATTCACCTAACAGGATAAAAACCAAAACCAAACAAACAAACAAAACCAACAACAACAACAACAACAAACAGAAACAAAACCAAAACCAAACCAAACCAAAATAACCACCAGAAAAAAAAAAAG
>VZRZ01007310.1:142084-153222 GCA_013398175.1 Climacteris rufus
GGCGGGGGGGGGCTTTGTCCTGGTTTTCTTTTGGAATTGTGATAATTCCAAAAGCTGGACCATCGCACAGTCATGCAAATGGTACAACAGGATGAGAAAGGGGAAGAGTGGTGGTGCAGGAAGGAGCAGTCATGGA
This sequence comes from Climacteris rufus, assembly GCA_013398175.1. Lineage (NCBI taxonomy): Eukaryota > Metazoa > Chordata > Aves > Passeriformes > Climacteridae > Climacteris > Climacteris rufus. The sequence continues at coordinate 142,221 of VZRZ01007310.1, forward strand.
AAGGAGAATGTGACTGTTTTCTGGAACAATCAGCCATAGCAAGGAGAACGTGACTGGGTTCTGGAAGTGCACTGCTGTTGTCAAGAAATACTTGGGAAACCAAATCCTCCCCCACTTTGGAGCTATTTGTTTGTCACTGAAGACTTGAGAGCCTGTCCACTGCTCGCTGAGAGCCTCCCATACAGACAAATCCCACTTAGCTGGCTACCCATTAGCTCCAAGGAATCACTGTTCTGCGGGAATGCCACATTCTTGGATCCGTCTCTGATATTTTGAACAAAAACAACCAGAAAGTCTCAACTGAAGAAATAATTTGTTGACAGAAGAAGAAAAACACAAACCTGTAAATGCTACCAGTGCTATTAATAACTTTTAAAGACCCAGACTGAAAGCTGGGTAAGGCCCATAGGAAGGCAAGAGACAAGATCCAGGTCCTTGTGGTTCAGGAGAATTTCCTGCCTTGTCAGCAATCATTTCCTCTACTCTGGGGAGGGAGGGATAGTGTTCAAGGCCGTCCCTTTCACTCACTGACCACAGCATCACGCAGAGGAAGGGGTGGCTGAGCAGTTTTAAAGCTGACAGACAGTGATTTAGGAATTGAAAGACCAAGAGAGCTGAGCCAAGTTGGATTCAGGGCCTCAGGAATACTGGGGTAACTCCAGTGAGGATGTGCAGATTAACTCTGCTCCTTTCCTGAGGGAGCTGTTCCAGCAGGACCTTTCTGCACCCTCCAGAGACCATCCATTGCATGAACGACCTGGGCTGACCATTCCCCACCTGCCGTTGGAGAGCTGCGGTGGAGCCCGGGTGGTAGTCACACCTCACTGCTAGGAGCAGGGCAAGCCTGTGGAATGGGCCAAGGGAAAAGGCAGGATCCCAGTGGGAGGAGTCCCGTGATCCTTCTGTTTTCATAGTCCAGGGGGAAAACACTCCCCATCATGTTCTTTTCACCAGCAGACAGACTCTGGAAATCAGACCTTTTCCAATCAGATGCCCACACTTGGATTTAGGAATCTGGACAAGCAGGTTGGTAAATGTTTACGGCAGGGTTTTTCAAAAGCAGTTAAAGCACATCCTTCTGAAAAATCCCTCTTCCTGCAATAACGGCCTCAAGGTGCTATGGAAATGTTCTTTAATTAGTGTGTGCACTGTTGCCCTGACTTTTGCAGTTCTGGATGTTGTCATTCTTTTGTAGCTAGTTTCTCACACTCTTCTATGTAAACATAGCCATGTTATTGTAACGGTATCTTATCATTTACATTCCTTTCTCCTGGACACAGAAGTTTGATGGACATTTCCTTTGACCACCGTGATTGAGGGAGGAAGAACTTATTTCCTCCAATGAATAGTGATTTCTAAATGTATATAAAATAAAGAAGGTGGGTCTTGGCCCCTTCCTTCTCTTTCCTCCTGGCTGGTAACAGGTGTCTCTGTCTCTTCTTTTGTGTCGTTACTGCGACATTTGGTGGCCCAGTACATTTTTGCGGACCCGTGGAAGGTTCCTGGGCACAGTGCACTTTGTGGGGTAGAATTCTTTCCTTAGCCACATTTTATGGCTGGGCAAGCCAAGGTAGAAAGGAGGCAGTGCTTCCCAAGGCTCATTCGCATGCTAGTGCCCAAGCCCACCCTAATGCTTCTGACTCCCAGTTCTGGCTCCAATTACCAGAAGATTCCTCTATTCTATGGCACAAACAACTGGCTCCAACCATAAATCCAAGCCGTTGCAAAGATCAAGTCCATTTTCTCACTGCTTAACCCAAAAAAGCATTTAATTTTCAAAACACAGGTTTGGCTTTTCATCAGAGAAAGGATTTGTTTTTCATTATTCATCTGCTTTTGTTTGTTTTTTTTTCTCTCTTTTTAAAAGCCAAACATTCAGTCACTGTTCAATATAGGGTTCCTAGGACAGGAGCACTGCAACTATTGTTACGCTACAAATCTTCATTATTCTTGCTATAAATATACTTCTGTATTTTTCATTTTGTTATTTTTATGACTAAAAATGGCACATTTAGCAAACCTCAAAATGCTTTCCAGAATTAAGAACCCTGAATCAAATCCTGTAGTCTTGATTTCTGAGAAGAAACTCTTTTTGAAAATAATTTTAAAATAATAAACAGTTGTGGTTTGAGGCTGACCAAATGCCAGGCCCCACGACCAACCCTTCCTCCCCTTGCAGCTGGACAGAGGAGAGAAAAATTTTAATGAATTTTCATGAAATTTTCATGACTTTTGATATAAAGACTGGGAGAAAAACTCTAACTAACTAACTTCAAAAGCAAAACAGGCTCAACTTGAAGAGATTAAGTGAATTTATTGCAAACAAAATCAGAGAAGGATACCAATAAACAAAATGAGCCCTTAAAACACCTTCTTTCCCCACCCCAGCATCCCCCCCCCNCCAAGGCCGGGCTGGTGCCACTCAGGATGGGGGGAAACAAGGCCTTTTATCCTGATGACTCCCACAGGCCCTGGGAGCAAAGCCTCTTTATCCATTGTTGGCCCCCACCAGAGCACAGCCCCTCCTCTGGGCATCCACCCCTCCTGCTCCGGCATGGACTCCTTCCCCACGGCTGGGGGTGGATCTCTGCTCCTTCATGGACCCTCAGGGTGCAGGGGGACTCTGCATGAGCACAGTCCTTACCCCAGGCTGCAGGGATGTCTTGGCCTTGGTGTCTGAAGCATTTCCTCCCCCTTCTTCTTTTTCGCTGACCTTGGTGTCTCCATGTTGTTTCTCTCATATGTACTTACTCCTCCTCTTCATCTAACTGGAACTAAAGCTGTGCAGCCCTGCTTTGTTTTGATTTCTTCTTAAATCTGTTCTCACAGAGGTGTTACCTCCATCTCTAATTGGCCCAGCCATGGCCAGCAGCACATCCATCTTCAGAGCCATCAGAGATTGGCTCTGCTGGACGTGGTGGAAGCTTCTGGCAGCTTCTGGCAGCTTCTCACAGGAGCCATCTTTGTGCCCAACCCCCACTACCAAAAAACCAGGCCTTGCAAAACCAGCACACTTTGGTTTATGTCCAAAGCAATAACATTGACCAATGGCTTTCCAACACTGCTTTAATTATGCCAGTTTGTGGTAAAGACAAAGATATTGTGGTGGTGGTAAAGATATTCCTTTACTTAGACACAGTCAGACTGTTATAATGGTACCTTATGTTACCTATTCCTATATGGGAATAAGCCAAATTAGGATAAAATATGTATATTTAAACTGTGTCCACTCTGGATATGTCAGAACAAAAGATTTGTGAAGAAGCTTTAATGTTAACAGGTACTTCTAGCATGTACAGTAATCACTGCTGGGCTAAAAATGAAGATAAATGCACACAAAAATGACATTTGTCTTTTTACAAAAATAGCAGAATATTATTTCTAGCTTTTCCTTTTATAAATTTGTTTTCCTAACCTGGAAATTCAGATTTTGTGGAGACTAAAAGATTCTCAGATAGGTAGAAAGTAACTCAAAATATTTTTATCACAGAGTTTATGAGTGTAAAGATAGATCTGTTGAAAGGAGAAGCAAATGCTAATTAGATCCTTAAACTCTGTTTCTCATTTCCGATTTGGTACAAATGAATAATTAACTTTGTGGAGAAACGATGCTTTTGTTGAAGAACTGAATCCCACCAGACTCCCATTAAATCCTATCTTGTCCAGGAACTCGTAACTCACTATAAATAGGAGAACAACCAGGGGGTTAAAATTACTAAATCCATCTGGGATGGATCTGTAACCACTGCTCCCCTCTAGAAGTGAAGCCACAGATTCCCCTTCATCCCACCAGATGGGGTTGGACACAGTTATTTTCTAGTACAACAACAGGAAGCAAAAGGGGAGCACGAACTTTAAACTAGGTGCTTTCCTGGGTGTTTTTGTTGTGTTTCCTCAGGTCCACAGCCCTGTGCTGAGCAGGTAGGTGTAATTCTGAAAGCAACACCACTCCATGGAAAACCTGGGAGTTTCAGGGCTTCCAAGCAATTCAAAAGCAGTCAGGGAGACCAAAGTTCTTCACCCTGGGTAAGCTGCAGCAGTGGTGGCCCCATTAACCTTCCTGCCACACAAAAGAAGCAAATTAATAATTTTTCCTGGATGCCTTTGATAAAGACATTAGCTCTCTTCCATCAAAGCCAAAGAATATCTGGAAAACCATCTCAGAGTATTTGAAATTATCTTGATTTATATTCACTATAAAGAACACTGAAATAGGAGAAAATAAGTTGAAATTTAAAAATCAAAAGGCCCACACAAAACCTTTGTTGTGAAGCTCAAGCCTTTGAAAACCTGTTGAGATTTTAGCCCCCCCAAAAAAGAGGGAATTTCTACCTTCCCTTCACTTTTTCAGCATTCACTGAAACAAGAGCAAGATCATGAACAATTTTCCCACTGTATTCCTGTCCCAGAGCCTGGTGAAAACCTTGCAAGCAGAAATAAGGAAACTACAATTTACTTCTGGAACCCCAAGCCAAAGAGTTCAGACAGCTAGACTTTATGCTCTTTAAACATTTGAGAAAACATTTCAAGATTCCCACCCTAATTCCCTTGTCCATGTTTGTTGGAATCCGAGAAGCAATCTAAAGGTTTGACTGATTTCTCTGATTTTTTTTCACTGACAAACCACGTCTAAGACAGCAGCTGTTGGTAAACTGGACTGCTGGCAATCAGGAAAATATTCAAGTGTCTCTCTATTCACTGAAATAACCCATTCAGCTAGCGTTTTTGGAGCAGACCATTCCCCCACTGACCCCCAAAATGGGTACTGCTCCATCAAATCCAGTGATTTTCAGGGATTTATTGCATTTACTACACCCAGATGCCCTCAGATTAGCCTTACAGATTTAATATACCCTGCAGTGTGCAAAAACCATGAGTATCCCATCCTGGAAGTGTGTCGATATCATCTTATCTCCCCTCCTTTCCTCATTCTGTAGGACTGATTGGGGATTTTTAAACATATGGGTTAAATCCTTAGAAAATTCCCCTGAGATCCTCTACCCAGTAATTGTAACTGTGCTGGTCTCATTCCCAGAAATGGTCAGTTTGGGGATTTATTCTGGTTTATTCTGTGTAATCAGTTCCAGTGCTACATTGTAAATGTGCAAATTCCCTGAGTCCATGGGAGATTTGCAGATGGCATTGGACATTTCTGCAAGCCAGATACCTGTGTGCAGATATACCTCTCCTACCCATTCAAATTCTCTGCTCCCTCTTGCCACTGAATCCCATTCCAATCCCAGAGGAGCAATCTTTCCTCCCTCAAACACAGGATTCAGTCTCCACATGCAATACCCAGTACATGGACATCATATTCAGGGGGTCTGCTGTGGTAAAAAAAACCAAAAAGATTCCCATGTGAAGCCTCCTGCCTAATAAGGAAAAACCTGGAAAAACCTTGAAACGTGTTTTGCTGGAAATTCAGCACCTCCCCATCCTTCCTACAGCAGAGTCAGAGAAGAGATTCAGCCTCTTACCTTTCACCACTGGAAGATTATCCTTAGCAAATACTACCCTTCATCTCTGATTTCTGGATTAAATAAATGCAGTTCCTCCAGCTTCCTCCATAGCTCCAGAGTTTTAGACCTCTGGTTTTTCTTTTGGTCTCCTTTGGTCTCCAGTGTGTCCTTCTCTCACTCCGTGCACTGATGCCTCCCAGAGTGGCACAATTAATGACTTTGTGCCTCACATGATTATCCTGCTAACACATGCCGAGATGAAAAGTCTTTCTTTTTTTTCACAAAGCACCAACTGTTAAATTGTGGTCCCCTAAAAACTCCACACCCTTCTCTGCTGTGCCACCACTGAGCTAATTCTCAACCTTAAAAATCCACTCTGATTTTCCTTGCTTGTCTAGGAGAACCTGATCTACCTTTTCCAGACTTACAGGAAGAAATGCACCAACAATAAATATTAATTCAACTGCACAAGCTGCTGGAGAGACAGAAGAGATAAGGGATAGGTCTCTGAGAAGCTTCCTTGGTGCATCTTCAGCATCATCTGAGCAAGGACAGATTTGTAACTGCTCCAAAACTGGTCCATGAGTCCCCCACGTTATTTTTCTGATCAGTGACCATTTGTGGGGTTGTGCAAAAGATCTTTCCAGCCATCTTCACTTGCTGCTGTGTTTCCAGCTCAGTTTTAAGGCTTCAGGTAGAGCCAAATATCACATAACTGGGACCAGACCACCATGTGGTTCTGCTCTGCCATCCCAAGCCCACCTTTGCTGTGGCCTCATGATGTGGATGTCACACTCTACCCAGGTCCAGATTTTACAGAGTGCAAAATACACACACTCAGTGAAGAACAAACTGAATGCTTCGCACACTGCTTGGAGCTTGGTCACGCTGGAATGCACAGAAATTGCCTTTAACTGCGCTACCTTTAATTTTTCAGAAGGAATTAAGAGAAAAGAGCCCTGATTTAGCCCCTTAACTCCAGACATCTGTTTGAAGTGCTTCGATTAGAAGCCTAAAATGAAGAGCAGCCCTTCTCTCACACATCCTGCACTGCTCCACGCACACACACAGGTGCCCACCTGAGTGTCAGGGGTGCAGCAGAGACTTGTGCCAGCTCCTGCAATGAAAACTGATCACCTGGCACTGCCACCTTCCAGCCATGCTGTATCCAACACAGATGCCCTGATGAATCTGCTGTCTCAGCCTCCAGCTTCCCCTCTTTCCCTGCCAGCCTTGCACTGTGCCTTTCCCTGTGCTGGCTCTGTTCAAACAAGGTACTTGCATGACCTACTGGGTTTTCTGTTGCCTTAGAATCAATTTCGAGAGTCTGGGGCTTGTTTTCACCAACATCCAAAGTGTTTGTATACTTGGCCATTAGCTGAACAGTTTGGGACTTACAAAGATGCTCAATGATGGGGTGGAAAAGCTCATTATTTATTTCTTTTACCTTAAAACATCATTGGCATAAGATCCCACAGCTGACTGTGTATGGACTACAAGCATCCCAACAGATATTCCAAGAGCTACTCACAATCAAATATCCAGATCCAGGATTAAATTTGTCCCATGGGATCCATATAGAGGATGTAAACAAACAAGCCCTGCCAGCGAGTAAATTATTCCTGTGAACACCCAGAACACTCTTATTTGACCAATCGACATTTTCCTAAATTCTCCAAGGGTGAATTCCCTGTATTACCTAGGGAGAAAACAAGAAACAGCCCCCTCTTTTATAGCCTGTTCCTGGTGAAGTACATCACAATCTGAGATGGCCCTTGCTGAATCCTGGTGAGACACAGTAGTCTCTGATTTGATCCCTGTGGAGGATAGATGCGGTCTCCAGAGAAATTTCCTCTGAGGAGTGAGTAAGGACATCCCTCAGTGAAGATATGAAGAGCATAAAAACTACAGAGGAATGGATATTGACTGATGGTGTGGGAATAGAAATGCAAAACCAGCAAGGGGAACACTTGTGCTCCTAGACAGAAAAACTGACAGCTCTGGGAATAAATTCCTCTGGCCCCACTCGCTCATGGATGTGCTCAGCTATTCCCCACACTGAACTCCTTGTGTTGTTGCTCACAGTCATGCCACTCAGAAGCCACTCCAGCTGGAAATACATTCCTTTAAAGCAACAGGAATGGACTATCCTTGTCCTATTTGATCTTGGATTTACTGGGGAATCTTACAAAACCAACAGAGAAATATGATCATAGGACTATCACAGAAGTGACTGCACTTTTTCTTAAATAGAAGGCAAGAGAGGACATCAAGTCTCTCCCATTGAACCTTGTTAATATACATGAGACTGGGTCTGGATAAGAAAACTAGCAGGCACAAATGTATCAGTAATGAGCTTTTACTACAACTTCTTTAAAAAATACCACTGACAGCTAGAACTCAATCAGAAATTACATGACAGGAACAGCAAGTCATCAACAAATAAATAAGAATGTCAGGTCTACAATAATTTGTAAATTCTACATTGAAAAAGACCCCAGATCTCTACATCACTTTCAGCTGCATTACCTTCATGGAAAGAAATGGGTTTGATCAAATTTTAATACTCATGCAATATCTCATGGAATAATGGAAAACAGATTTCATGGCATATTTTCTTCTGGATTACTTCAATTACTTTCAGAATCTCAGAAGCTATTCCAAGCTCAAAATTTTGCCTTTTTTTTTTGTTTGTTTTTGGTTTTTTGTTTTGTTTGCTTGTTGGTTTTTTTTTTACTATTATTATTTCAATAATCCCTGGCCAAATTAATCCCCAATCTCAGTCCATTGACTGCAGTTGCCTAAGACAAAGGACTGACTTGTACCTGCAAGCCCAACAGAGAGAAGATTCTAACACAGTAATAGCCAGTACTGAGAGCACAAAAAGCATTTAAATCAGTTTCAACCTCAAGCTAAAACCAGCAAATTCAAATTAAAATATCCCAGGCCAGATTACCATGCTCAAAACCATTAATTTTAAAAGTTGAGACCAATCAGGGCCTCCTTCCAGGAGGTACTGAGTGACCCTTAACTCCAATCCAAGTTACCAAGGGTTGAAAGAGCTCTGAAGTCTCCAGGATTGGGGCCTTCAACAGGCTAAAGCTCCCAGAGACCAGCTAAAAATGGGCTCAGGGATCATCCCTCCAGTGGATTGGAATTCACTGGAGTTAGTAAACACTTATTAGTTAGTAAACACTAATTGGAATTTACTCAGCAGTTTTCAGGACCAAGTTCCTAGACCCCGAAATCCCTGCTGTCGCAGCAGAGGGAACAAGGGACACAGATGTTTTGTCTGCTGACTGTTGACACTCACACTCAGGACAGAGGAATCCCAAAGTCCTCCTTTCATGGCATCTTTGCCAGTTTTTGAAGGGCGATAAACAATTTTTCAGGTAATAACATGCTCCTGGCAGTGTTTTTGCTTGTCACAAGGTTAGGTGCATAAATAGCAGTAACCTCAGATATAACACTGAATATAAACTTCTTACTTTCTCCTGGTCCAACACAATCACATGATTCTGGCTTCCTTCTGCATTTTCTTTATCCAACATCCATCCCTACGGATTATCCCAGGAAAAGCAAGTTTTGTGTTACTCAGTTGGAAAGAAAAAACCAGAAAGGGGTTATTAAAGACACTGGACTCACTTCATCAAATGACAAAGAACTACTGGCTTTTATAAGTAATAACAGAGACAACAGCTTTGTGGGCTCTGCAGAGCAGAGCTCCAAGCTAACCAGTGGATAAATTGCCATGTTGGGAAAACAAAACCAATCTGGAAGCTGACACCTGAAAGGCAGACACAGCAGGGGCTTCAAAGGCAGTGAGTTTGCAAGAGACCGGGTTGCCAATAACTCTGAGGCACAAAAAGTGCAACTTGACAACCCAACGCCTTCATTCAGGTGAGTTACCAGTCTTGCTGCCTGGCTGATTTCATGCTAGATTTTACAACATTTTAGGGAAGAATTGGGAAAAAATTACCTAAGGGTGCTCTAAGGACTCAAAAATCAGAAGACGCATAAACTGTAAATATGTTTTTAATTCCATGTCTTGCACCCCCAAGACTTGATGTTCTAGAACAGGCAGTACTGGCTGTGCTGCAAGCATGATGAAAGATGCAGATCCTGCTTAGAATGAGGATGAAGGATTCTCACAGTCTCCTGCAGGAATGTAGAAAGGATCAAATGTTCACCACATGCGCCGTCTGCAGGAAAAAGCAGAGCGAAGAATTCTCTGTTCCACTCACGGTGGGATTCACTCATGAGTCATGGAAGGGGGATGCTGCGGGCAACATTTGAGCGGACATTCACACGTCGCTTCGGAGGGAGTTCCAGAATTGGCTCCACCACGCGAGGCTGCCCAATTTCAGCACCAGAAAACCTCCACCCCACACCGGCGGGCTCTTGCTGCCCTCTCCCGGGATTCGACCGGCAGAGCCACCGCCCGGCTCGCCCGGAGCCCGAACCAGCGCGGCGATAATAGCACGGAGGTTTCGGAGTGTCCCTGTCGCCAGCAGCTGGATTTATGACGTGCGCCAGCGCCTGCACAACCACAGCCAGGGATTCAGTCCATGCCTAGCGTTCCGTAACAAGGCACAGGGCTCACCCGTGACGAGTGATGCCGAAACTCCAACCGGCTCTCGGGATGCCGAAAATACCAACCAGCTCTCGGGCGCGCTCGTCTCTGCTCCGTCGTAACGAGGGGGCTCATCTTCTCCAGGAATTGCCACCCTCGCTGTCGACGGCTTGCGGGAGTAAACAGGAGAAGAGGATCACACCGTACCCAACCCAACCCCACGTGCTGGGCTGATGACCCCAGCGATGGATCTCCTGTCTCTATGAAGAGGCAGTGGTCTAAGCTCAGAGCCCCAGCTGAGCTGGAATTCGAAGCTTCTGATGCAGCTGCTGCCCCATTGGGTGGAGGGGAGCTGGGATAATGGCCTCTCACAAACCTCCCCACCCCGAAAAACCCAATTCTTTGGCCTTGCAACATTGCCAAAAACTGTCCGACTTTGTAAACCTTGACAGCTGAGGTGCCTTCAAGAGATGATCAAAGTGCTTGTCACAGCATGGTGCTGTGTCAGGGGAGGGTTAGGCAGGATATTAGGAAAAGATTCTTCCCCCAGAGTGTGGTCGGGCACTGCACAGGCTCTCTAGGAGCCGTGCTCCATGCCAGAGCTCCAGGAGCATTTGGACAACGCTCTCAGGCACAGGGGTGAGATTTTTCAGACGTCCTATGCAGGGCTAAGAGTTGGTCTCGATGATCCCTGTGGGTCCCTCTCAACTCTGGATATTGTGTGGTTTTTTTCTAGTACCTGAATGTTCTGTCTCACCTTAAGGCCATTTCTTCTTGCCGTCTCACTGCATGCACTGTAGAAGAGACCAGTCCTCACCTCACAACAGTCTTCTTCCAGGTAGTTGTCCCAAACCCTCCCCAAGCTGCCCCAAATCTCGGCCCTTTCCCCCGGCTCCCTCGCGCGGCTGTCGCTCCTCCTGCCGCCAGGGGCCGCTGCGGCGGCGGGAGCGCCGCTCTCTCCGCCCGCCGG
>VZRZ01007310.1:153339-171022 GCA_013398175.1 Climacteris rufus
GTACGCGCGGCCCCGCTGAATCCGCCGCGGGGCCTGTGGGAGCAGCATGGCCGCCAGCCTGTGGATGGGGGACGTGAGTGTCCGGCCGGGACCGCGCGGCTTTATGAGGGGGCGGGGGGCGGCAGGACCGCGGAGGGAAGTGGCCGAGCTGGGGGAGGCGCGGGGGACACTGACCGGCTGATATCGTCACTGACTGGCACGCTCACGTCGATCGGATGACACCCTCACACTGACTGCCTGACACCCTTACACCGACTGTCACCCTCACACTGACTGACACGCTCACCCTGGCACCTTCACGCCGACCATCTGACACCATTACAGCAACTGACATCCTCACATCACCCTCACTCTGACTGACTGACACCCCTACATCAGTTGACACCCTCACACTGACTGACAGACATCTTCGCAGCTCTGACACCCTCGGTCTGACTGACACCTGACGCCAGCTGATCCCCTCCCTGACTGACTGGCCCACTCACACCACTGCCACCCCCACGTTGACACAGCCTAACAGCTCCTCACACATTCAGACACACCTGAACTCCCCAACTGACACTCACCTCACACACCTCACACTCTTCTGTGCATGCTGACATGTTCACACAGGCTGACACACACGCTCAGACATAACAGGGCGATCAGCCCAACAGATGCTTTTGTGAGCAATTACACTCACACACACATACACACACCCCAGAGTGACCCTCGTTGCCTACCTGCAACTAGGGCACAGCCATACTTACACCAGAGTCCCTGGTGGGCAGGCATACCCATGGGCACCTACAGGTCTCACACTTCCATACTCTTAAGAGGCACTTACACACTCCCATACTCACAGTGTACACTTGAATGCTTTGAGTATTTATCTGCTGGTTTATCTGCTCACCTGCTATAGGCACTTACATGCTTATATGCTCCAAGGCACTTACACATGCTCATGGTTGTGCTGCTAATTGTGCTCACACTTGTAGGCACTCACATTTGTATGCACCTCTCCAAGATTATCCCTCACAACCTGACCCCGCAGGCAGACCCGTGGGTGCACTCACACCTTCATAGGGATTTGCACTCTCCTACATGCACACACACTCACAAGCATTTACATACCCTGGTATTGCCCTCATTCCTGCCTACATGTGTACCTGGCAGGAAGAGCACCTGTGAGAACCACACTCACAGGTCCTTCTTCACCAAAGGTGTCTTGCTGGCCACTCACGTGCACGCTGTAGGCACATTCACAGTGATACACAGCCCACAGTGTCCCTTATGCGCCCTTCACACACCCTCACACTTGTGCCCCTGTGTCCTTCACCACTGGCTGCTGAGCACACACTTCACACACGTATGTACTCACCCCAGCATGTTGTAGTGCTCTGCCACCCATCCACACTTCCTGTGTGAGTGTGCTCAGTGTGTTGTGGTGCCTGCATTGCTGCCACTGTGGCACACTGTGACATACTCATGTGCAATCCCACTGCTGTGTGTAGTGTCCTTGCTGTCTGTCACACGTTTGTACACACCTGTGCACACTCCAGTGTGCATGTACAGTCACACCATCATGTCACAAATTCTGTCACCTGTTTCTTGCATGCACATCTTCCTCTAGCCCCTTTCTTACAGCTCACACCAGCACAGTCCTGCTTGCACACACATGTGTTCCTCATCTCTTGTGTATGTACACATAGCCCAACACATCCCTGAGGATCCCATTGGGTGCTTCTCTCCCACACATACACACTCAGCACACCCAGTTTGCCACAGCATCAGGGAGTCCTCCACTGCCTCTGCTCATGCATGGAGATTCCATGGAGTCTGTTCTCCCCTTTCCCCACACAGAGGGTTATCTGCCACCTCTCCACCATAAGCCCAGTTTTTTTCATCACGACTCTGACAAGCAGTCCATGGCTCTTTGAGCCACACAGAGACAGATTCAAGCAACTGCTGCCTTTACAAATCCAGCTTTTCTGTACACGCACCCACAGGATCATCCTGCACAGCAGGTCTGCACAGAGTGGTGCTGCCTCTTGCTCCTGGCACGAGTCAGTTCTGCTTCACTTTCACCTCCACAGGGCATCTGTTGCCTTTACACATGCAAGTGCAGTATGGTCACTCCCTTTCACATACTGCCTATTCTGTCACACACACACTAATACTGGAGCCACCTGTTACTTGACAGACATACAAACACACTTGAGGGCTGTAGGTTACCATGAGGCTACCTGTCTTACACTGGTATATACTTAGATACATGGAGCGACACGTATTTCATATACGTGTTTTTCAGCTCCATGTTACTGTCACACACAGTGCTTCCCATCAAAAAAATGCAATTTTGGTTAGTTCTGTCCTCCACTTTCTGTTATACAGAGAGGTGCCCTGTTTACTCAGGCCTTTCATTGTATATTTGATCCAAATTCTAGTGCCATTTCCTACTTGTCAGTTCCTTATATCACACAGACATCTGCTGTCCACCGTGTTCACTGACACTCTGACCTGCACAGTGCCACCCTCACCTGTGACATGAACACAGTCAGTGCTCCCACAGGCAGGATGAAGCGCAGAGCTGCTGCAGGACACAATTCCAGGACTCCCCCCAAGTGCTGCCCTGGTATCTCCAGGCTTGTGCAAGGCAGACACTGTTCTGCAGAACCCTACCCCAGTTCCACGGGGCCGTGCCACCTGCCGCATGCCACCTAGGGTTGTGCCACACCTGTGTACCCACAGTGCTGGCCCAGCCTCTGCTTGCACCTGGAGAAGGAGGCTGCCACATCCTTCTCACCTGCTGCCTGTAGTGAATGCTCAGTTTGTTGCTGTATGTTTCTGAGTGGCTTTTGTCCTTCTGTGAAGCTCCCGTTCTCTGAAATTCATGCTGTCTCTTGGGTTCCACTTTGCAGACTGTTGAGCCTGGTTCATGCATGCCTGCTGGTTTTGAGTGGCATCGACCCTCTTAAATGAGTCTTCTTTTTGAAGTGTAAGGGTAAAATCCTTCTCAATAATGTTTTAACTGCTTAGAGGGACATTGACGCATATATTCTCTATTTTGTAGATGCCCTAATCTAACTTTCTGTTCATTTGCTTTTATAGCTGGAGCCCTATATGGATGAAAACTTTGTTTCAAGAGCCTTTGCCACCATGGGAGAGCTTGTACTGAGTGTAAAAATCATTCGAAACAGGTTGACAGGGTAACTGTTTCTGTTTGTTCTCCCAGTGCATTTGGATTGAAGTGTTGCCTTGGTCCTTCCGTATCATACTGAATTTTCCCTTTTTCACCACTGTTGCCACCAATATGGGAATATTGTTAAGAGCTATGGAGAGGGCACTGCTGGCTCTTCAGCCTCCCCTCAACAAATAAGGTTTGGCCCTCATCCTGGACTGCTCCAGCACGCAGTCAGAGCAGTGTATGTATCCCATTCCATCCCTCTGGGAATTACACCTCCCCAGGCTTTGGTCACTAGTCTGTAGTGCAGCTATGTGATGCTGACAGAGGTGAGAACTCTGACTTGGAGCAATATGAGAACCTTTTGAGTTCGTTTGAAATAAAGTGAGTGACTGCAGAGTAAAGTAGTTTCAGTCTTATTCACTATTCTTTTTAAGTGTTGTAATTTCAGTTTTCAGTAGTTTAAACTTGAGTGGGCAAATTGATGGTCAATGAAAGTAGGAAGTAAACTGTAAGCTAAACCATTTTCTATGTGCTTATGTTGACGTGACTTACGGTAAGTAGGGGCTGTCCCTTGAGATCCAGCTTCTCTTAGGTAGCTAATGTTTATACTTTAAAAATAAACTATTCTATGTATTGCAACTATAGCAAATTTCCTACCAGTTATCTAAAATAGAACAATCCTCCTCAAATGTATTTTAAATTTATAACCTTTGTCTCTTCTGTCCTGTGTTGTATGTTCAGAATTCCAGCAGGATATTGCTTTGTAGAATTTGCAGATCTAGCTACTGCAGAGAAATGTTTACACAAAATCAATGGAAAACCACTTCCTGGTGCTACACCGGTGAGTAAATGGGATCAGCCAGTGAGAACCAAAACTGGGAAGGGACAGATAGTGTAGAATCTGTATTTTTAATGATTACAGACAAATCCAATAGTTTGCAAACTGGGATTTTGCTTTGCTTTAGAGTTGAAGTTATGAACATAAAACTGTTAATGTTCTTGCTCAGAAAATTGTTGAGAAAAATCACTGATTTCTTTCTGGCTCTCTGGATAAAATTGAGGTGTAAAAGTGTGGGTTTTTTTAATGTCTGAGCATTTCTGCTTTTACCAACGTTGGGCTAATGAGAAACCTCAGAAGAACAAGGGAAAAGTTAGATTGACTATAGTGTATGTCTGCCACAGTTCTTCCATCTCTCTCCTTTTGTATAATCATGGAGTCACAGAATGGTTTGGATTGGAAGGGACCTTAAAGCTCGTATCATTTTATCTCCTCTACCACCTGCCATGGGCAGGGACACCTTCCAGGTTGCTCCAATCCCTGTCCAACCTGGCCTTCAACACTTGCAGGGATGAGGCAGCCTGAGAATTTATCTCTGTGTGTTGTTACAATGAACAAGATGAACTTGCAAGTTCACACTGAGTTTTGAGTACCTTTGATTTGCAAGAGAAACGTGACTTTAGCCTTTCATTGTTCTTGGCCCTTAGCAAACAGAAGTTATTCAAACCTCTTTGAATACAGTGGAGAAGGAGCCAGAGCACTGAATAATTGCAGTGCATAACTAACGTCTCCTGTACATAAAAGCTGGGTAGTTTGGAAGAAGAGGAGGAATAGTCAGAGACGCTAATTTTAGGATGTTGACTCGAATGTGTGGTAGATTAAAATGGGACAGCTGACACAGCTGTCTGTTGTACCCACAGGAGTTGGCTGCAGTAGCTGGGGTGACTGGTTCATAAAGCAGCTCTAGAATCACCTCAGTTATGGTGTGATATACAAGGTAAATGGATTCCTATTTGATTGTAGTTAATACCTGCAGTAAGAAACTGGGAAGTTCAGACTGAACTGTTTAGTCAATGTTCCTGAGAGGGTGACATGCCCCATTAAAACGAGTCGACAGGAGGCCTGGAGGTATCTGTTTCACGTGTTTGCCCATAATGAAGGTGAGCTGATCATCCTGGATGCCTTCTCTAGTCACTGGAGAGACAGAGAGCAGCTCTTGCAAAGACTAAGATAATAATGGAAGTTTGGTTTTGGGAATACCCATCTTTCTCCACAGTTTCATTCAAAACACAGTGTTGTGTGGAGGGATGATTTACATAACACAGAGAGAGAATTGCAGATGTCAGGCAGAGATCCAAAGCAGCCAAAATCAGTGCACTCAGCAGGCAACTGCCCAGCTTGTTCCTCGCATTTAGAGACATTTGTTTACAGAAAACTGAGTGTGGCTCACTCAGTTTTCACTGAGTTTTCACTCAGTGTGCTTTTATTTATTTTTAAATACTGAATCAGCCAAAGAAATAACAGAGAACCGTGGTGCAGGTGCTGTCTCTCTTTTCCAGAATTGGTGACCCCAGTTCCCATCTGAGTGGAAGTACTCTCAGGTGTCTTGTTGATTTTAAACCCAGAATATTGCAATGAAGAATGGGATCCAAAAAAAAGATGGAAGTGCTTCGAAGATGGAATCTAAATTTTGTGTTAGCTTGTAAATGATCCACAGAAAGTTTTGTAGCACTGTGGTCTAGAGAATGCAAGCATGGAAAGAACAGGATTATAGCCTAGAGTTAAGTCTGTGCTCTATTTCCCAAAATTTATTTACCTGTCTTTGAGGGAAGGAAATCTATCATACGAGGTCCAGGAGCACACTGGGCTTTTCACTGTACTGAACAAGTGCCCTGAGCTCTAGAGCATTTCTGATCGTGATCTGAAATCCTGATTTCTGGTCCTGAGATCAGCCCTGATCTCTAGGAGTGATCCAAAGATCAGCTGCTCCTTAGATCTTGGTCTAGACTTACATGTAAGTTGGGCACAAGTTGCTGAACTCTGATAGACTGGGGACAGAGAGTTCCAGATGTGCCAGAAAGCACAAATGTGGGCTGCTGGGAAACTTGTTTTAAAAGTAAAATCAGCTGAAAAATTTAGGGAGGCCTCCAGTGTCCAATTGAATTCTTTCCAAAACCCTTGATTTTGGATCTTACTAAATAAGCTCATTGTCCAGAGTGAAGTATTTAGCCACACTTCCAGTCTCAGGTTGATTCCATTTTCCAGTGTGGTGGATTCTGATCTGCCAGTGTTTGTGTTAAATCACAAAAGTCTAATAGTGGTGCTGTCCTTTCATTTTAAGACCTTGAAATTAGAAGTAACTTAATATTTGTTATTAGTACCTCTGTTCAGGTTCTGATTTTCATTATTATAGCTGTATTGCTGTTAAATAAAAATGTGCTTGATATACCTTAACTGGCTGGCCTGAAGGCATTGAACGTCTGTCAGCATTAAGAAAGTTGTGTTAAATCAGCTTATTGTATTTTTTCCTCATTGTTTGAATTCACATGACAACATTTGAATGCATGGGTTCATTTTTGCCTTGTTTCAGGCAAAGCGATTTAAATTGAATTATGCAACATATGGAAAACAGCCTGATAACAGGTAAGTGCTCAATATTTAAATATTAATTTTGCCTGCTTAATGGCTCTTTATCAATTGCCTTGCAAAGAGTATTCAAAATATGTAAACCTGTGAGTTCATCACTGCCAGTGTTTAGCAGAGGAAGGAGAACTTAGACTTCCGGTTGTGCTTTGCCTTGCATGTGGCACAGCAGATTTATCCACAGTGTCCTTTAAGGTACTTAAAATTTGTGGCATCAAAGTATCTAATTTGTATATTTAAGATCTACATATATTGGAAATAGCATATCTACAAATGAGATATTAATGTTTTCTTGCCATATTAGAAATCAGAGATATCCTGTGAGAAATGAGCAATAAAATAATCTTTAAATAAAAAGCAGTACTGAGTAAGTTGGTGGTGCTGCTTGAATTAATTTGAAAAAGCAGCGTCAATAAAAATTTTAGTTAAGCATCTTAACTGGTGATGCTTTAAAGTCTCCATTAAGTGGTCCTTTAATATTGCTTTTCTCTGAGTTCAAATATGTAGGCTAAATGATAACTGTCACTCAGCATATCTCTCTTTTTTTTTTTTTGTATGCTTGTATATAAGAAGTTTTCTTTTGATTTCTTTAGTCCAGAATATTCCCTTTTTGTGGGAGACCTGACTCCCGACGTGGATGATGGGATGTTATATGAATTTTTTGTTAAAGTTTATCCATCTTGTAGAGGTGGAAAAGTTGTTTTGGACCAGGCAGGAGTATCCAAGTAAGTAATCTTTTACTCACTCTCTTTTTTCACTTCACATGTGGCAACAGGAAAGATAGAATGCAGCAAGGGCAAAAAAAAAAAGTTCTTTTGGCTTAGATTTTAGTAATCTTAAAATACAGTGGTTTGGGCCATTCAGTCTGCAGTTTGCTTGAATTTTGATAGTCACCACAGATATCATCACTCCTCTGTCAGTATGAGGCCCTTTGTGTGTTATTATGTGTCTTAAAATGCTGAAAAATGTCTTAAGTTGTCTTGAAACACTCTCTTCCTGGACTCTCAGGTGGAATTGTGCTTTACAAACTTTAGGCTATTGAGTGTATATTCCTTTGAGAGCTTTACAGGTTTTTATTTCAAACAGGATAGAGCACATAAAGCTGTGATTCACTGTCAGGTAGGTTCTTAGTAGCCACCTTATTTGTCTTTCCTTGAAATGACTTGCCAAAAACAGGTATCAAAAAGTTGGATTTCTTAATGTAATTAAAACATTTTCTAAATAGCACAGAATTAAACTGTATTTTCCTACTGGAGGAAGCAGTTGGTGAGCATCCTTTTTTTCAAAGGAGAGCATGGCTTCAGCAAAGCACAATTTTCTGATATAATACCTGTGAGAATGTTGGGATAAGACTTAGGCTGTGGCTGTAGGGTCTCCCCATCTTCTCACGTGGGGTTTCTCCATCTTAGATGTGTTTGTTTGAAGGAACCTCTGGAGGTCTGTGGTCCAGCTTCAAGCAGGACTGCAGCCAGTGCTAGATCAGATCATCCATGAATTGTGTAGCCTGGAAAACCTCCCATGATGGAGATAATTCAGCCTGTCTGCACAGCTTGTTGCAGAGCTGCACTCCCTCCCCAGTCATGAAGTTCCTCTGCATGTGCAACCTGAGCCTCTTGCAGAGCTGCTCAGTCATTCTGGCTTGTTGGGCCCTCATGCTGTCATTGCCACCTCACATGGGACTGACACTGCCAGGTTGGGCTCCAGGTGCCTTCTTCTGCTCCTCCTCCTTGGTGTAAATCCCTCCGTTCCTGTTGTGCTGCACCTGCTTCCGTCTGTGGCTATAGAGCAGGTGTTGGTGCTGCAGATTGGACCATTAGTTGGGTTTTGGAAACTATGCATAGGTGCAGACTTCAAGGAAAGGGAATCTGTAGTAGTTTGGGAAGTAGGGAAGGAGCAGGGACTTAGAGTCCTATTTCTGGGTAGAGCCAGAGTGCCAGAGTGTTGGTGCCAGGGGCTTTGTTGGGACTTGTGCAGTTACTTAAAGCTGAGGCAACTGGAGGTGTCAGTGTGATGTGAGAGAGGAGCTTAGGACTTGTGGACATGCCCAGTGAAGCCCTGGCCCTTCCAGTCAGGGTTGGTAGATCAAGAAGGCCTCCTCCCACCACCTCTTGTCCTGGCAGGACAGGAGTTTGGAGTCTGGTGCCATGGTGCTGTGCCTGCTCCTCTGCTTTCTGCTGAGGGTGCAGGTGTTGGGGCTTTTCCAAAATGCAGGGACAGGACAGAAGGTCTGCAGGGAGGTCCTGGCCAGGAAGAAATGATTTCTTGGTGGGTATTCTTCTGTACCAAAATCTGGTTTAGCCATTGGTGTGGAAAAGCTAAATGTCTCGAAAAGTTGGAAGAATCACTGTCTCCCTTTCATTGCCCAGCATCTATTCCTGTACACTGCATCCAACTCCTATCTCTGTTTTGGAAGTGACAGTCTTCCCAGTTTCTCTTAACACATTCCTGGTCCCATCTGAAAGGCTGCAGGAGTCTTTGTGGCAGCTTAGAACGTAGTTGGGTTTGTGTGTGAACACCTTAAACTGACTCAGAAATTGACTTGCACTGGATTAATTTGCCATAGTCCTTTGGCAGAGGGCAAGTTAAACAGAATGTGGGCCTGTGTAGAGTTTTGCTTGTGCTTAATAATCAATTTTGTATGTAGATAAGCCTAAGTTTTGATCTGCTCTTTTTGTAAGGAGGACACATCCATACCTGTATATATGTATAAAAATAAGATATTTGGACTTGTTCGTGGAGCTTGCTGTGCAAGATACTGTGTTTTCTGGGGCACAAACTGCTCAGCATAGCTGCCAGTGGGGACCTCCTGTGAGTAATAAGTGATGCTGCTTTCAAAATAGCACATTACTTGGTGTTTAGCAGTTCCCACAGAATAGATAATACACTGTAAATTTACACCCTTGCTTACGGCTCGTTCTTTTCCCCAGGTAGACAAGCCCTTCCCTCCCAAACTCCTTCCTTTGCTTAGATGGATTCCTCTTACCCTCCCACACTTAAGTCTTTGATCTTTCTGCTGCGTGAGGCAGCCCATCCCATGCTGGGATCCTGGCACTGCCCTCTTGGATGCTGTTGCATTGCTTCTGACTCACTACAGCATCAAAATCCCACGCAAAGGACCGTTGGGGTTGTAGGGAGTTGGAGTTTTCCATCTGGTTGACGTGCAGTTCTGCCACACCACAGTGAAGGGTTGTTAGTCCAGGAGTTCTGGATGTGCTGTCCCTGTTCCAGCTGCACTCTCAGAGCAGATTTTAGCTACTTGATGTTAAGAGCTCGTTTTCAGGCCCACTGTTGAGAATGCTGTTGGGAATGGCAGAAAGCCTATTTGAATATGTTCCTTTAGAAAAGAGAACTTGATTGGAAAGCGTACCTCATTGAACCTAGGGGAAAGTAGCGTTTTTGTTCACAGTGGGACAGTTTTGGATACAAGCAACGTCTGTCTTGTCAATCCTGTGCTGATTTGCATCTCCTGAGATTATCAGTATCTTCCCAGCGGAGATGTGGGGCTTTACCACTGTAAGTTCACGCATTTCAACATGGCTTGTGTCAGCTCACTTCCAGTTCCCCAGAATCCACTGGCACAAGAGCTACTTTACATTGACAAGCCCTTGAAAGCACTGCCAGAGCTTGATCGTGTGGCTTCAGGCATTTTGGAAAAGCAACTGGAAGGTGGAATCGTTTTATCTCTCCCAAAAGCAGGGACAATAACCCTAACAAACATTTTCACTTGCTGTGTTTCCCAAACCAATTCAAACTCCATTGTAACTAATTTTTATAATGTGGCATGGTTCTTTTGGTTTGTTTTTATGTGAGTTATTCTGTGTCTCTGCAGAGGTTATGGATTTGTGAAATTCACGGATGAACTGGAACAGAAGAGGGCACTGACAGAGTGTCAGGGTGCTGTGGGGTTAGGTTCTAAACCTGTACGCTTGAGTGTGGCTATACCAAAAGCGTGAGTATAAGAACGGCCAGACGTTTATATGAAAAATCACATCTATTTTTAAATGCCTTTTAGTGCTCTGGGTAGTGTCCTGGATGTTTCCATCACAAAGTGAAGGACTACCCATGAATATGGGGAGTATCAGAATGCCCAGGAGTTCAAAGAAATGATAACATTAGCTGAAGACTAAGCATTTTACACTGTTTTGATTTTATATGTTATTAAATCGATACACATGTACACACACTGTAGTTAAATATGATTGTTTTTAAAGTGTATGTTCCATTGCATTAAATTGAAATAGTCTAAATCTGCTTATTGATGTCTGGATAGCAAAGCTCAACTACCTTGCTAATCATAATTATTATCATATTATGCTGTCTACTAAATATAAGTCTCTTGGGGCAGGGATTAACTTTTTTTTCTGTGTTTGTTCAGAACCTGATACAATGAGATCCTGGTCTGACTTGGGGCTCGTAGCACTAGGGTAATACGAATCATAGTAATTGCTCCCTATTTGAATAATATTTAGATTTTCAGTGACCTCAGAAGTCTTGGGGGGAAAAGGAAAAGCAGAAAAAAGGGGTGTATTTGGCGAAAAGATTGATGTTTTCTCCTTTCTAGTTCTCACTAATTTCATCATTAGTAGAAATAGCTTTATGTGTGACATATTTTCATTTTCAAACAATATTTGTCATCTCATTATTTCAAATCTTGATAGTTAGGTGGATTCCTAGTTCCTTGGGAATGCTGCCACATTATGGCAAGGAATAGGAATTTTAGTCAGTTCACAGGGTATTTAAGTTTATTTTTTGATTACTTGTAGTTCTTTTTATTTCATGAACGTTTTCAAGTCTGTGCATTGAGGACCACCCAGTTCACAGAGAAAGGAAACAAGTCCTTGCTTAGGTTTCTGTATGGCAGTGGCAGAAGGGAGAGTTTTTTCCATTCCTACTAAAGAAAACTCCAGTTTTTTTGCAAGGCTTTAAGTCTTTAACTCTTCATGTAAAACAAGAATTAGTACCTTCTCCCAGAAAGCTGCAGATCACTTAACTTCATCCTCTTTATCAGAAGGAAAAAGGGACCCAGGTGTCTGGATTGTGTTTCACGATTGTTCTAAACTGAGGCTCATAGTCTTGAACTCTTCCTTCCCAAACCAGGAAGTGATACCCAGTTAGCTCATAAAGAATGAAAGCAATGTTTATTAATGAAGAGGAATATGAATACAGGAAAGGGTGTTAAATTTAAACCTCTTCTTTACTTATGCAAATATACAAAAATGATAAATACTGCTGCAGTAAATAGTTAAATATATTTTGAAGGTTGAACTTTGCATGTTAGACTAAGCCATGTCTTTCTACCACATTGTATCTTAAGCTATTTCACTGTTTTTTTCATACTTGTTCTGCATTATTTGCAACTTACTCCTGCTTTATTTTTTGAAGTAATCGTGTGAAACCAATGGAGTACAATCAGATGTACAACTATAATTACAATCAGTATTACCAACAGTATCACAACTACTACGCGCAGTGGGGGTATGACCAGAACACGGGCAGTTACAGCTACAGCTACCCCCAGTACGGCTACACGCAGAGCACCATGCAGGTAGGGCCGCACAGAAACACCACGGAGCTTGGAAGGTGGGATGGGAACACCTTATCTTCAAGCTCTGAGAGTAGAGAATGTCCTGAGGTGGAAGGGACCCGCAGGGATCATTGAGTCCAACTCCTGGCCCTGCACAGACACTCCAATAATTCCATCCCGTGCCTCAGAGCGCTGTCCAAAGGCTCCTGGAGCTCTGGCAGCCTTGGGGCCGTGCCCATTCCCTGGGGAGCCTGGGCAGTGCCCAGCACCCTCTGCGGGAAGAACCTTTCCCTGCTCTCCAGCCTGAGCCTGTCCTGGCACAGCTCCAGCCACTCCCTGGGTCCTGTCCCTGTCACAGAGAGCAGAGATCAGAGCTGCCTCTCAGGAGGAACTGCAGCCCCTGATGAGCCTGCCCTCAGTCTGCTCTGCTCCAGACTGAACACACCAAGCGATCTTAGTATACAGCTCTTAATAACAAAGTCTTAATACAGCCGCTCTTCAGTGTTTAGCCCCTGGTGTGTCCTGTTGCCTTACGGGGGGTGGATATTGCTGTGGTAAAAACAGTCTGGAGGACACAAAGGGTCTCTTATACAGTTATCATGGTAGAAGAGTTCTCTTGGTACAGGTCGTGCTCAGAGTGCTTTCTGGGATCCTTCATAAGCTTTGTTATAAAGGATAGAACACATCAGAACAGTCACCCCACTTCAACTCTGGAATTTCAAGAACTGCCTCTGTTAGAGGTTTAGTGTGGGATCTCCCTTGTGGAGTGTTGGGAGTGGAACACAGGCTTATGTGTGAAGAATTCTGTTGTAATCACTCCGGTATAAAAGTCAGTCTCTGACAGTGCTAATCAACAAGTCATGCTTGTAAAACAAAAGGTAATTATGTACTGTCCTAAGGCGTTTGTTTCTCCTTGCAGACATATGAAGAAGTTGGTGAGGATGCATTGGAAGGTATGTTTCTCAAATTCTGTATCGAAGTTGTCTGTTTGTTCTGCACTGCTTAGAGATAGGCTTTCTCAAACTGGCCCTAATTTCAATGTACAATATACCCTTATCTTTGAGTAAATGTGAGATAATTTGTGGGTCACTATCACTTAGCACAATTGCATCCCGATTTTACTGTTGCTGCTCCTAGTCTGAACCTGGTGAGGACAGGAACTATTTGACTTCTCCAGCACTCAGATTTTAATCTTCTGTAGTATTCAAACTTTTATTGGTGTTTTACTGTTGTGGTTTTTTTGGTTTTTTGCTGGTATGGTACCAGAAAAAGAGTAGATATTCTGTTTTTCTGCAGTGAAGCCCAGAATACTTCATTGTGCTTTTAGTTTAAAAATAAAAGGGAATAATATCAGTTAGCACGTTGATAAAATATTTCAAGCAGTCCTTGCTTGAAATGGGTCACTAAACCAGATTGGGGTTTCAGATAGATGTACAAGTACTTTCCATTTATTTATGCAAGAAAATATCATTTCATACCAGCAGTTCCAGATTTCTGTCTTGAGTGGAATCTGCACTATGAAGTGTATCTTACTCTTCTCTTAAAAAAAAATTTAAAATTAGGTGGTAACAGTAGATCTACAGGATCCACAGGTATGAGTAATGCTATGTGTGAAAGCTCTGAATGGCTCTTAAAAGCATTCCTTTTGCTGGACCAAAACCACCATGACTAGAGTTGGAGTATCTCTGGATATCTCTTTTTCTTGTTGATTAAATAAATGTTTCTTACATTTATAGGAAACTGAATTCACGTATTGCCACTCATCATCTGTCATTCCTTAAATCTGTTTTCCTGTGATCTGTGTCTTCTACATGATGTATCTGAAACCAAACATAGAATCCTGGAATGGTTTAGCTGGGAAGGAACTTCAAAAGCCATCTTGTTCCACCCCCCGCCATGGGCAGGGACACCTTCCACTATCCCAGGTTGCTCTGAGCCCCGTCCAACCTGGCCTGGGACACTACCAGGGATGGGGCAGCCACAGCTTCTGTGGGCAACCTATGCCAGGGCCTCACTGCCCTCACTGGGAAGTCACATGTTTACAAACATTTTATTCCTGGTCTTTCCATTTATTCATCTTAGCACTGAGAGTCACTCATTGACCAGTGTGATTGTTCTACTCTGATAACTTGAGCTTTGCGTTGCAGGTGTTCTCAGGTGAGGCCCCTACAGGGGTTTGGGGAGGCCATCATTGTGCATTGGGAGCGGCAGGATTGGACCTGCTGGGTTGCTGTCTAGCTCCAAAATGCTTTTCAAACATTTACTCCACCTGCAAAAAATGCTGTGGTGTCACTGGCACTCCCTTCTTAACTGTGACTCCAGCTTTGAGCTGCTGGAGGCTTTGGCAGACAAGCTCTGGTGACTGGTTGCAGCAGCATAGAATGCTCCCATCCATCCATCCATCCATCCATCCCCATCCATGCTTTGTGACCTCACAGTAGAGGGAGCAGAAGGGAACGTGTGCCTGTGCCTCTGCTCCAGCCCTTTCTGGCAGTGCAGACGGCTGCACTGGACTGTGAGGTGCAAGTGTGTGTTCCCTCCATGAGTTCTGCTGTGGGACAACCACTGCTGAAAAAAGGGATGTGTTTGGATGTAGGTATTCCTTATCCCATTGCAGAGAGATTGACTAGGGCTGATCTGGTCAGGTTCGTGATTGGACAAGTGTTGGGAGTGTTTGGTGACTCACAGAATCACAGAATAGTTGGGGTTGGAAGGACCTCTGAAGATCATCCAGTCCAACCGCCTGCCAATGCAGGCTGACCCAGAACAGGGGACACAGGAACACATCCAATTGGGTTTGGAATGTCTCCAGAGAGGGAGATTCCATGCCTTCCCTGGGCAGCTCTTCCAGTGCTCTGCCATCCTCCATGAAAAGAACTTCTTGTTCACGTTGAGCTGGAACTTCTTGTGTTTTACTTTTGGCCATTGCTCCTTGTCCTGTCACTGGGCACCACTGAACAGTCTGGCACCATCCTCTGACACCTGCCCTGGAGATAGTGAGATTCCTCCCATGTTTGTTTTAATAAAACCAGCTTGTTTACAGGGTGGGTTTTTTCTGAACACCTTTGATGTGTGATCTATTTGTGTGTCTTTCGTCCCATAGATCCCACACCTCAGTTAGATGTCCATGAAGCAAACAAGCAGTTTATGGAACAGAGTGAAGAGCTCTATGATGCCTTGATGGACTGTCATTGGCAGCCTTTGGACACTGTCTCATCAGAGATCCCAGCTGTGTTATAGCCTCGTTGCTGAGGCACTGTGGGACATCCTGCCAGTGCACTCCGGACTGTTACGCTGCCCCTGGATCCTGCGGTAGTGAAGGGTCACCCTTTCCCCACCCAGGTCTGTTACTCGGAGTACACGAGGACTGTGGCCTTTCTTGTACAAAACAAGTATCATAGGAGCATCATGGTAACCTTTATTCATGGTGAAAATTAGAACTGCAACAGTTTTATCCCTTCTGTCATGAAATGAACTCTTAATACTTCCTGAGAATTGTAATTTATAAACTTTCAATGAGATGGCCCAGGGGAGAGACTCTACTCCACCATACAATAAAAAAGTTGGTCTTTTAAGAAAAATTACCCTTTGCATTTTGGTTCCTGCCCATCTTTCTGTTTTGCTGCCCATTCAGCTGTCTTAAGCCATTTGACCCAACGCTCATGAATGTGTTATTTTGAAAAAGGTCATGGTTGGATACCACTAAAATGTCTCAAAAGCTTTCTAGTGACTGGGTAAGGAAGGTTGCCGTAACTTGAGCACGGGATAAAGCTTATGTTCTGGTTAACCTAAACTGAGATCTTGAGCTTGCAAGTTTGGTGTTCTTAAGCAATCAACCCAGAGAGCACTTTGGAGAGGAAAGACAGAAAGAGCAAAGACATAAAACTACAGATTGATGCCTTTTACCTGGTGATCTCTTGCACACCTGACTTGCTTCTCCACCTGTGTATGAGGAAATAATTCCTCATCAACCAAGCAGTTTAAAACACTTTTACCAGCAACCATATTTAAATGTTATTTTGTGTATCATGCCTTCATTTTTTTTATTGTGGACACACCTTGATGGTCTTATAGAGATGTTGAGATTTTGTAGCGTCTTCCACTGTTGTGTCAGAGTGAAATTGAAGATCTTGCAGCAAAAACGGGTCAGAGCAATTGCATTGATATAATGTGCAACAAATGGTTGTTAACCTGGAAGGCAGTTTTCTACTGGACGTTGTATAAGCTGGATGGACAAGCAATATATTTAAGCTGATATTATGTTGCATTAGAGATGAAAGAGAAAATAATAGCACTTATATACATGTTATAAGCCCTTTTCAGGCTTTTGTGCCTTAAACCCTTGGAGAAATAGGAACAGAGAAACTACCTGTAATAAATGTCTATCCAAGGAAGAGTTTGGTAACTGAAATTGCTACTGCAGAGCATTTTGTTGCCTCCCTGCCCATGCTGATGCAGAGATTTGCCACAAAATTTGATAAAGCTACTTCTACTACACCTTTGTTTGTGTCCATAATTATGATCTATTTGTCAGTCTGTGGTCTTTTTTATCAGCTGCAGGTGGGAATGTGAGGGGAATGGCAATGTGACTGGAGTTAGGTTATTCTTAATGAGTGCAGTTAGAGGACTGCTGGACTCCTGCGTTCTCATCTGCTGTGAATTTTCCTCCTGCAGTGCTCCTGACTGTGCTGCTGTCTCACCTTCAGCTGCTCTGAATTTAAGGAAAGGAGTGTTCCATGTGTGTGCTGGGAGTTTCAGAGGCAGAAGAAGTGGAAGAGAGCAGAGCTTTATATCCTCTTGATGTAGCTGCTCAGCTCAGGGCAGCCCCTCTTCTTGAGAAGTTCAGTAGAGTGGCATTGCAGAGGTGATGTAAAGAAGGGGGTTTAAAACCCCTTCTGGATCATTCTGTTACTGTGCTGCCCTTTGTACCCACTCTTCTCCTCTTTTGGTGTTGCCTTACCCTACCCCCAGGAATTTTAGCTTTTACAATGCAGCCATCACAGTTTGCTCCAGGAGGTGAAGCCACACTTATTTATCAATATGAATCTATTCTGCTGTTCTCACCTGCCCAGCATCACTGTCTGTGGAGTATTCCCTAATGCCTAGATAAAGCATCTCTATCCAAGTCTGTCTCTAGAGGAGAGAGGAGCAGGTTATCAGGGAGTAGACAGCACCGTGTGGGAAAATCCTTTTGCTCTCTGCTTTTCTTTTGTGGTGGAAGGAAAAATGGTAAATGTTAATCCAACCCATCCTAGCCCCTAATTCCTGGGAGAACTGGGCACATACAGACCCTTGTGTGGAATACCTTGGGAGCACAGAGGCCAGCAGAAATGACCTGCTGATGCCTATTTACTGGTGCTGCAGAGCTTAAAATAGCTGCTGCTTTCCTTTTAGGAAAGAGGTTGATGTGAGGCTCTGGGCCACATTCCCCAGAAGTGTGAACCAGGCTTTTGGGGTTGTTTGGGAGAATCTCAGGCAAGGTTCTGTGGAGCTGTCAAATCTCTGCATTGGTTTTTTTGGTGTTTTTTTGTTTTGTTTTTTTTTTTTTTTTGTTTTTTTTTTTTTTTTTTTT